>PVJC01038504.1:0-16727 GCA_004026665.1 Murina feae | reverse complement strand
TGCATGAATTTCATGCACTGGGCCTCTAGTTTAATGTTATAAAAAGAGACAACACAATGGCTTTTCACTCTCCTCTACTCAGATAGCAAATGGGTTATATTTCTGAAACGTAAAGATATTACAAATTCAACATAAACCTTAGACCTACAGTCACTACTATGTATGTATTAATATCTAGTGAATGCTCTGCAGTTTGTAGACATATTAGGAAATAATAACCTGAGTCAATGCTTCCACATGTCACTGGGCTGGTGATCATTTGCTGTTCTCTTTCAGATTAAGATATTGCTGCAGAATGCATATGTGCTTTGACATACTTTTCTAGATGTTGGTGTGGGATTTTCAAAGCTTGTTCTCTTTTCTGGGTGAAGGTAAGTAATCTTCCCACCCCCTCCCCCCTTTTTTAAAACTAACTGCCAAGTGCAGTAATTGAACCAGCAACTATAGCCTGTTTTAAAAACAAATTGAACAATTTACTTTTCCTTTCCAAGACAGGAGATTAACTGCACAACCCAGGCTTTGGGAGGCTTCTGAAGAGAAGTTAGGCATATTCATGTACCTTCTGCAGTAACAGGAAACTACTAAAATGGCTTGAAACAACTGTGCTTGGCCACTTGTGCTGTTCTGCGTCATCACCATACCAAGTTGGGGGCATTGTAACTGATCTTATGCTGACCCTTATCACATGGGTTTATAAGTAAATCTACAACCAAAATGGAAGTTGAGCAAAATCATACTTACTCATACTTTAAAGAATGCATTTAGATATATATATTTTATTGATTTTTTACAGAGAGGAAAGGAGAGGGATAGGGAGTTAGAAACATCAGTGAGAGATAATCATTGATCAGCTGCCTCCTGCACACCTCCTATTGGGGATATGCCTGCAATGAAGGTACATGCCTTTGACTGGAATCAAACCTGGGACCTTTCAGTTGGCAGGTTGATGCTCTATTCATTGAGCCAAACCGGTTAGGGCTAGATATATTTTTTATTTCAGTATCTTATGTACCAGTATAAAAAAGTGCCTGTTACAATCCCTTATATGGATTTCACAGTCCCTGGTGATTCATACGCTAGAAAGTTGTGCATGAATTATTTCTATGACTGTCATATTCAAAAGTTCTATATTACATTAATATATCAAGTTTATTGGAAAACCTTTTATTATTCTTACCCCAGGGAGAATGTTTTTCTATGGAAAATTCTTATCAATGCAAAATGTGTTTTAAAATCAATAATGAAACATTACAAGGAAAGAGAATATTTATAGCTTTTCTCTGACACTTCCCACCACCCCCTCTCCTCCAAATTTGTCTGCCTAGGGTAGAAAAAAAGCCAAATGAAGAAGTTTATTGACTAGGCAGGAATGAAAAATGACAAAGACATGAAACCATGGAGTAGCATTTTACTTATCTAACCTAATAAAAGAGTAATATGCAAATTAACCATCACTCCAAGACACCTAAGCCACACCCACCAGCCAAGTCACACCTCCCAGCCAATCAGAGTAGCTGTATGCAAATTAATCCAGCCAAGATGGAGGCCAGCAGCCATGGAGCTAGAGCAAACAGGAGGCTTCCATTGCACTGCCTGACTAGGCCGGTGGGCCTCTGGCTCAAGCAACAAAGTTTCAATTATAGGAGCCACAGAGCTGAAGCAAACAGGAGGTTTCCGTTGCCTGCCTAGGCCTTCACTCAAGGTAACAAAGTTTCAATTATAGAAGATAAATAAACCCCAGAAACCTGATTCCAGCCAGCCTTGCTGGGATGTTGGGTCAATGGGAGGTATGGGTAACCTGAAAACGGCCCTCACCCCTCACACAGGCTGGCCACACCCCCATGGGGTGAGGTTCCCACTGGGGGGCTTGGCCAGCCTGCAAACAGCCATCAGCCCCTCACCCAGGCTGGCCAGGCATGCCAGCAGGTGGACATCCCCTAAGGGGTCCCAGATTGAGAGAGGGCACAGGCCAGGCTGAAGTACCCCCACAAGTGCACAAATTTTTGTGTACTAGGCTCCTAGTTATAAATAAAATAACAAGAAACTAAACTCATAGCTTATTATAAACAACTTGGAAAAGAAAAGAGGATGGGGGGCACTAGTAAGATAGACAGTTTTGATTCAAATATCATTTAGTTCTAGACTTTTAAAGAACTACATGTGTCTGTGAATAATGCCAAGACTCATCCTTAGGGCAGGGCAATGGTCAAGGTCAATTCTTTATGACTACCATCCCTTCAGGGATGGTAGTCATAAATAACCTCCAATTTATTTCAGCTAAAATATAGAGTAATTAATAAATAACCTCCAATTTATTTCAGCTAAAATATAGAGTAATTAATTAAAAAAAAAACATTTCACCAAAACATTGAAGAACTATCCTGAGGGATAGATATCTGAAATTATACCTAATCATCGTTTGCTGAATTTCTCTCTCATAATACCTCTAGTGGTGTTTCTGTAGAAATTCATCAACAATTTACCATTTCTTTCCTAAACTTTCTCCTCCCTCAACTAACTTCACTTTATCATAGATTTATCTTGAAAATTATGAAAATGCAAGTGCAAAGTCTTAAAGACCAGGTAGTCTGAAGCTGACATCGATGAAATATTATAGGGTCAAGATGGCCAGCAAAACATATTCACGTCTATCTTGCATATTTTTATTATGCATTTGTATCATGTCATTTTGTACTTCAACTAGGAATTAGAGCCTAATGCTATGACAGTCATTTGTTCTTTTATGGGCTTAAAAGCAACTATTATCTAGCAATATCCAAATAAGGTTTATGTGTGAATTACTTAGCTTAAATTTACCTTTCCATTTCTAGCTTCTGCTAAAATGTTACTGATTCATAAAAAAAAATTTGTCAAGTACAAAATAATCATTTCATTCTAGTGTTGTTTCAAAACTTTTATACCGTGCTAACTTTCTAACCTTTGCAAAGAGAGAATAATATTTTCTCTATGTCAAACATCAGTATGAGGATGGATTGTTTGGCTGTGCTGTAACACATCGAAGCAACCCAGGGCTGGTGAATTTGGTTGCCAATTGGGATCACCTGGGAAACTTTAAATAGCCCTGAGAGCTGGGACCCAGCTCCTCCAGATTCTTCTTGCTATGAGGTGTGGCTTGGCACGGGAGACTTTAAAAGGTCCACAGTTGATTATACTGTGCAGCCAAGGCCAAGAACCACCACCGTAAGCCCTGGATGCTCAATAAGAAGTCTGAGGACTAGCATAAGCTTTTACCTGGGAGCCTGTTGGAAAAGCACAAGCCTTGACTGTGCCCCAGACCTACTGAGTCAGATCCACATTTGCAGGGGCTCTGATGTAACCCATTCATAATTCTTTTTCCATTAAAATAAGGTACCAAGCTAATTCATTCATTCTAACTCTAAAATTCTTTTTTTATATAACCTCGCCTGAGGATATTTTTCCCATAGATTTCTAGATAGAGCAGGAGGGAGGGAGAGAGGGAGAGGGGGAAGAGAGAAACATCAATGTAAGAGAGACACATCATTGGTTGCTTCCCACAGGATACTCCACCAGGGGCAGGGAACTTTGAAATTGAGGTATGGACACTTGTCTGAGAATTGAACCCGTGACCCTTGGGTCCAGGATCAGGTGCTCCAATTACTGATCCAAGTCATCCAGGGCCCAACTCTAAAATTCTTATTCCATAACCTAAACAATACACTAAGAAGCACTTTTAAGTTTATCTAGAATTCTTTACTAATAAAAATGAAAGACTATAACCATTCTGTTCTCTTCAACTCTGCAATTCTCATCCCACAAATCTAAGTAAATAAAGTCCTGAGGGAATTCATTAAAATTGTCATAACTCCATTTTCTATTTCCTTTCGTCCTCATTGAAATCCTATCCATCATTTAAGACACAAGTAAAATAACACCTCCTTTATGAACAGGTCCTGAACAATGAGGTATATTTTCTCTAAAATTATATTGCCAATATCATGAGTTCCACAAAGTTTAGCACACTACTTCTTTCTGTTGTCACATTTATTATGTCATTTCTCCAATTAAATCATGTGCTTTAAATGAGGAATTATGTCATGTTCCTTTTCCATCCTAATCTAATGTCAAAACTTTCTAAGTAAAGTATATATTGTTAAAATATATGCATTGCTGCCCCAAAGCCTGTCAGCCTGAAGACAAAAATGCTTGGAGTAGATTTTTTCCTATAGAAAAAAATCCTCTGCTCATTAGTCCTTAATATACCTATAGTAGATCTTTCATATTCTTTAGCTCCACTCCTGTTTTATGAAACATTCCATCTCTATCACAGTGTTTGGCACATACTGGGCATATAAGTGAACAGTAAAAAGTATGTCAACAGATAATGCAGGAACAATTTTGAATATATACTACTGAGCTCATGAAGTGCACGTTTTGGTAGTACATCCTAAATATACTTTTGTTGATTCATATATAACATTATATATCTACATTATTTTCACCATACATATAATACATAGTCTTTAGAAAATACAGATCAAGTAAAATTTTTAAAAAATGGGATCCCTGAAACTTCACAACCTCAAACACAACTAAGCTAACAGTTGCATGTCTGTCCAGATCAACAATTTATAGATATAAACATATATGTTATTAAACGTATGTACTTTTTATTTTTATTTATTTTTTTAAAGTTTTATTGAAACTAAAGAGAGAGAACAGGAGAAGGAGAGGGAGAGAAAAATCTATGTGAAAGCTAAACATTAGTCAGCTGCCTCCTGCATGCCCCCTGTGCTGGGGATCGATCCCCAAACCTGGAAATGGAATGGGGGACTTTTTAGTGCATAGCATAAAGTTCAACCAACGGAGCTACACCGCCCAGGATAAACATATATACTTTTTTGAAGACGATTGCACTTTTTGAATACTGGTATATATGCTGCTGTCATTGAATTAAGTATATATGAAAGCATCATTCCAGCCAGCCTATTAATTAAAAATAAAATTTTCTTTTTTTACATATATTTTTTATTGATTTCAGAGAGGAAGGGGGAGGGAAAGAGAGATAGAAACTTTAATAATGAGTGAGAATCATTGATTGGCTGCCTCTTGCAGGCCCCACCCCGGTGATCGAGCCGCAGCCAGGGCATGTGCCCTGACCAGAAATCAAACTGTGAATCAAACTGTGACCTCCAGGTTCATAAGTTGACACTCAAACACTGAGCAACACCAGGCAGACAAAATAAAATTTATTTCTGACAGTTGCTTTAATCAATAAACCAAAATTTATTTAATTATCTATCTTATAAAGATTAAGCTACTTCCAATTTTTGTAATTATATACAATGTTATAAATGTTGATGAACAGTCTCTATCATAAGTGTACTTTTCTAAATATTTCCTTAGCATAAAAATCTAGGAAGTAAATTTACTGTGTTTTTTTATGCACATTTTAGGGCCTGTGACAAAAAAAAATAATTACCAAATTGACCTTCAGAAGTTTATAATAGTTGTGAGAGAGAAGTTTGCTCTCTCACAAAGGGAATTTTCTAAAATATCTGATCAGCAATTCAACTATATTCTTAGCTATAAAATTTACTGCCAACTGACATACACTGAAGTATGAAAGAATAACTGATGCAGTTGTGAAGTACTCACATTCTTTTTGAGGGTAGATTTCAGTTTGAAGAGATTGGAACTTATAATATGGTATCTCTTGTTTGAATACAGATGTGAGAATATCATCAAGTTCTTCCATGTCATTCTGTTTTCAAATGAAAAGGACATTTAGTTCAGTTATTCACATAGAAAGTCATCTCAGTGCAATATAATAATAAATCATTAGTTGGAGTAAATACTGAGTAATCTTCAATAATACTGTTACGATTTTTAAAGACTCATATAAAACATTAGGGTTTGCCTAAAAATCAATTATTATGGTATTAGAAAAATAGATGCAAGAAATCAGTCTTTGCTTTTGGATGAGCAACTTTACATAAATATATACTAATTATAAAAGAACATTAGAACATGTCAATAATAACACTGAAATTGTTTTATCTAAATTTTGTAAAATATAGATGTTTAATAAATAAAATAATGATTCTGGTTCTTCAACTTAAGGGTCAAAAATGGGATCAGACTCACCTTTTTTTTTTTCTTGCAACTATAGAGTAACTATGTCTACTTTATTTCCCTAATTTTCTAGGAGGCAAGTAAAACTTAACTGTTCTCCTATTGATGGCACACCCTATTACAAAGACCAGCATCTTTTAAAATTGTGTTTTGTGAAGCTTATGACTGGAATCAAATTGACTTGAGACATAGATGAATGTAGCTGAGGAGATGGGCCAATCAAACAAAGCCATTGGTGTGGAGAGGATTATGGAACAAAAGTTCCTAATTAAGATTTTTGACATGATTCCCAAATAAAATTAGACATATCACCAATACATAGTCTCATAAATTAAATGGCTGGATTGAACAGACACTTGTGTTATTCTATTTCCTCATTTTTCAGAAATCTGAGTGCTTCAAATAGGCCAGTGATTTAAGGCTAACTGTTTTCTAAATTCTTCTGAGAAGTTGGGAGAGGCCTTGCTGTGGTGCATCTTTTAGACATAAAAATGTCAAATCACTGTTTTACACTTAAAAGTAATATAATATTTTGTGCCTAGTTTATAAAAAAAAGAAGTTGGGTAAGGAAATGTAAGTCATTTTCTCAAACTATATCTATATAGTATAGAGAAAACCCCAATATTAATCTACTTACTGCTATGGGCTATGTGGAGCTCTTAGTGCTGAAACGAGAGAGAGAGAGAGAGAGAGAGAGAGAGAGAGAGAGAGAGAGAGAGAGAGAGAGAGAGAGAGAGAAATATGGGACAGCAAGCTCTGCCTTCAAGGAATTCCCAGTCATATAATTACATATGGGCAATACATTGAGTTCTAGGTACTATGATAGAAAGTTACCATGGCTTGGAAGCAGAGTGGGTAAAAGGGACATGGCTCAATTCCACAAAGAAAGAAATGGCCAGGAAAGACTGTATGGAGCATATGATCTAAATTGCCATTGCCATGCATACAAGGAACATTCTGGATTAACTGAACAGATTGCTTACAGTCATGGAGGAATCATGAATCATGACCCGGTTATGTACTTTTGGAATTTATACAAGACTATAGTAGAATGAGAGAGAAGAAAGAAGTAGGCATTTCAAAAAGTACTTTGATATAAAACTTTATAATTCATGCTGTAAACATTGAGAAGTTATTTAGGGCCTATAATATTTGACATGGAAATGTTTATAATTTGGATTAAATCAAGTTTATTTAAGTTGCAGCATTATTATGATCACTTATGTGGTTGAATATTGATAGTGAATGAAACCTATTTTATAAATAAAGATGTGACAATTTTATATTAGCAATAATTACTCTTTTTAAATTGAGATATAATTGGCATATAACATTACAGTGGTTTTAGATGTACAATGTAATGATTCAGTGGTAGTATAGTTAGCATCCATTACCATATATAATTAATTTTTCTTGTAGTGAGAATTTTTTAAATTTTTAGCAACTTTCAATTATGCAATAAAATATCATCCTATATAATAAAAGGGTAGTATGCAAACTAACTGTCACTCTGTCACAAAGATGGTGGAGCCCATAGCCACAAGATGGTGGCACCCAGTCCTCTCAGCCCCACCAGAGTCCCTCAGTTCCGGGGGGGCGGGCAGCCACTGAGAGCAGGAAGCGTGAGTGGCCAGGCAGAATGCTTGCTTCATCACTGTGGCGATGAGGCAAGTGTTCCACCCTAGCCATGGAGGGCCTCTGGGCAGCAGGCATGGAGAGGCTGGGGTTGGTGGGGGGGATGCTTGCATCGTCGCCCCAGTGACAAGGCAAGAATTCCACACCTGGGTGCAGAGGGCCTCTGGTCAGGCTGGGCACGGAACACTTACATCGTCGCAGGCCAGGCTGAGGGACCTTCTTCCCCCCTTCCCCCATGCACAAATTTCGTGCACTGGGCCCCTAGTTAACTATAGTCACCGTGCTATGCATTACATCCCCATGACTTTATTTTATAATTGGAAATTTGTAACTTTTGACCACCTTTATTCATTTCTCCCAATCCTATCGCTAGCCTCTGGGAACCACCAACCTCTGGGAACCACCAACCTGTTCTCTTTATCTATGAGCTCAGTTTTTGTTTTAGATTCCACATATGAGATCATATAGTATTTGTCTTTGTCTAATGTATTTCACTTAGCATAATGTCCTCAAGTTCCATCCATGTTATTACAAATGTCAAGATTTTAATATTTTTCATGGCTAAATAATATTCCATTATCTACATATGTCACATTGGCTTTTTTCATTCACCCATAGATGGACACAGGCTCTTTCCATGTCCTGGTTATTGTAAAAAAAAAAATGCTACAATGGAGGTGCATATATCTTTTCCAGTTAGTGTTTTTATTTTCTTCAGATCAATAGCCAGAAGTGGAATTACTGGATTATATATGTAGTTCTATTTTAATATTTTGAGGAACCTCCATACTGTTTTCTATAGTGGTTGCACCAATTTACATTCCCACCAACAATGCGCAAAGGTTCCATTTTCTTCACATTCTTGCCAACATTTGTTATTTCTAGACTTTCTGATAATTTTTATTCTAAGAGGTATAAGAGTATATCTCATCGTGATTACCCTTTTAATCTGTTCCGGAAGTTTTTGAAAGGAGCAATGGAGCAAAACATTGTTAGCGATATGTTTGCATGTTCTTTATACTAACGCTCAAAAGAATACATTTTAGCTCTCTGATATGAAGAGGGAAATTAAGAAAACATGAAAATCATAATATTAGTTTGTACTTTTTTCTCTAAATTTGTGTCAGCGGTCACAAGAGTACTGCATAGTCTATTATGTAGTTGGTAATTTTACATACAGAGATAAACTTGCTATTTCGTTCTAAAACTAATAAGATTTAGTAGGTACAGATTGATGTGCCATAGAGTTACTACACTAACATAAATGAGTTAGTTGTAAGATAGCCTCTGGGAAAACTTCCAGCTCTGAGATTCTGAGACACAGATGAGAATTCAAGGAGCAAAAGTTCCCACTAAAAATCGAGGCATCATGATACTTCAATATGAGAAATACAATAGCATTGAATTTCAAACAAAATGAAATAGCAGTGTCCTCAGAAGAAAAAGTCTTTACAATGTAGATGAAGAGATTTTATTAATTAGGAAAGAATACAGATATTTTACAATATTCTAGCTAGCATAACTAGTTGAATCACTTCTATTTTCAATTTCATATTACTAGTATTATGCTTGTATATAAATAAATAGCATAGAACACAAAAAATAATCTCCAAATTATTTCTCCCTAGAAAATATCCTAACTTAAAAACTCTGATTTGAGTAGTTATGCTATATTAATATTAGATTTAGTAAACATCAGAGCAAAGAAAATTACCAGAGTGAGAAAGGAACATTACGTAACGGTAAAAGAGTCAATCCACCAAGAAGACAGAGTAATCCTAAATGTGTATGCAAAAAAAGCTTAAAATATGTGAGATAAAGATGAACAGAATTCATAGGAGAAATAGATAAATCTATAGCTATAGTTAAATATCCCTCTTTCAAAACTGATAGAAAAATGGATTGAAAGTTATCAAGAATATAGAAAAACTCAAACACTATATCTCATTTTCCAGTGATCTAACCAACAAGGATCTAATGAATATATACAGAACATTCCATTCAACAATAGCAGAACACACATTCTCACCATAGAAACATCAATGAGAAAGAGGAACACAGACCAACTGCTGCCTGCACATCCCCTACTGAGGATTGAGCGCAAACCCAGACATGTGCCCTGACCAGGAATCCATCCAGTGACCTCTTGGTTCATGGGTCCATGCTCAACCACTGAGCCATACCAGCTGGGAAAGGAGATGCTTATTTTAAAGATCAAGAAAATTGACAAACCTCTAGAAAGATTGATCAAAAAACAAAGACACAAATGACAAATGTCACAAATGAAACAGGAGATATCGCTGCACACCCTGCAGACATAAAAAGGATGATGAGGGAGTACTGTGGACCACTCTATACACATCAGTTTGACAAGTTAGATTAAATGAACCAATTCCTTCAAAGGCACCAACTACCAAACACGATCTTTCTCTATTATTTATTACAAACTAGGGGCCTGGTGCACAAAAATTTGTGCACTTGGGAGATCCATCAGCGCGGCCTGTGCCCTCTCACAGTTTGGGACCCCTTGGGGGATGTCCACCTGCTGGCGTGCCTGGCCAGCCTGGGTGAGGGACTGAGGGCTGTTTTCAGGCTGCCCACAGCCCCCTCAGGGTTCGTGCACTGGGGGGTGGGAGGGCTGGTGAGTGCAGGCGTGGACATTTCCCATTGGGTGGCCCACCATTGCACACGCCTCATGGGCCCCCACTGCTGAGGCGACACACCTGGCACAGAGCCGGGTGGCAGGCCGGGGGTTGGACACTGTTGCATAGTCCCTCGGGGGAGGGGGGCCCTGCTGCTGAGTGGACACACCTGCCTCCCTGTGTGCTGTGTGCCCAATGGCACCTATTTCCAGGCTTCAGCCTTGGAGGCAGAGCTGGCTCGGTCCCTCCGCCCCCGAGGCTACCCTGCCTCCTGGAATCCACGACCGGATCTATTTCCAGGCCTCCATTGCCGGCGCCCTGCTCCTCCCCGGGCGGTTGCGGCCTGTGCATTGCTTGGCCTCTCCGGCTTCTCCGGGGCTGCCGCCTCTGCCATCTTGGCTGGGCTAATTTGCATACAGCCACTCTGATTGGCTGGTGGGCGTTGCTTAAGCGTCCCAGAGAAACAGTTAATTTCAATATTACGCCTTTATTAGATTAGATACATGTAAATCTACAATTTCTATTACGAGTTTAATTGAATATAAACAAACCAGAAAAAAAGATATTCATTACTCAAAGTTGAGGTCCTTAAGATAAATAGCTATTTACATAGACTTTTTCAAACTCTAATTTGTTTCTTTCTTGGATGAGGAGTGTGAACACTGCTTGCAAATGAAGGCATTGAGAGACTGTTCTTTAAAAGGACTTTAGGGCAATTTAATGTAAGCAGTTGGTAGATAATTCAGATCTTTAGAATGGTGTGAAAGGTAAGATTAGTGTTTACAATGAATTAGACTCAAAGAGTTTAAGCAGTAATAATAACTACCACATGTAGGGCACTTACAATGTGCTAGGCTTTAAATAATTGATAATTTTCATAACATTTCTACAAGATGGATTTTTTAAATGTATGTTTTTATAAATATGATAATTCTGGCCCCCCAAAATCAGTAACACTCCAAATGGCAGAGCTATGTTGTGGAATAAGGATTTTAATTTATGCCTTCACATGCTAAATAAATTGCATTTTATACTACATTCTAGTCATAGACAGAAGAATAAAATCTGAGGTATAATTAAAAAACAAATTATATCTCCATGGTTTCATGATGGACACCATATTCTTGTTTAGGCATACTTGGAAGGGGGCACAGAAAGTGTCTATTGCCAGCCATATCTATTCTTGTATTTTTTTAATCAGAAAAACAAAAGCTTGAAAGTTGTCCCTTTGGCTGAAATTCTTTAATGTAGCCACTCCAGCTTCATAGGTTTAAAACGGGAAAATTTGGCTTTCCCAGATTTAATAGCAAAGATGTCAAACAAAGGAGGTTTTAGCGTTGATGTTGGGTGAAGAAACCTATAAAGTTGGCCATGGAATATTAGGATAGTTTTAAAAATCAGTTAGAGGAAGACAATAATAGAGTTTTGAGTAACCACAGAAACAATTTCAGTGACATAGGAGGCTCATGAAATATTCATCATAGGTGACAAAATTTATGAAATAGTTGTAGCACTTAATGCTTTGCCTTCAGATATCTAAAAGGGAAGTCAGTAGTTCAGCTGAAAACATCTTGTTCTTGTTATAACAAACTGCTATGCCATTTAAGTTTCAGTAGTAAAAAAAAAATCACTTTGCTTATTCTGTTGTTCATAATGTGTGCTGTGAAAGGAAGCCAAAATAGCCATTTAAAGGGGAATTTGATAAACAGTGTATATAACATATCTTAAACAAAATGTCCTACTGAAGCTTGCAGAGAAAGTGATAGGTAAAAGAGCAAAGCAAATGCTAGTTAGAATTACGGAAAGCCCTTTTGTCTTCAGCTTTTTTCTTTTCATGTTGTGAGTCCAAGTGTGGTGGACCAAATTCGCGAGAATAAGACCACGGACTCCAATTAGGTCTTAAGCAGCAAGCGAGGATTTATTGAACTGGCCAGCTGGCTGCAGCGCCAGCTCCCACCGAAGCGAGGGCTGACACTACAGCCCCGACCAGATGCAGAAGCAAACGTTTATTCACAAAAACCACAAAAAGGTGACACACAAAGTTCCTTGCTTTATTTCTCAACACAAGATACAGATTCATAAGTTTTGGCTAGAGCATGACTATTTTCCTTATCTCTAGCAGTAGCAATAAGTCCTACTGAGCTGCAAATGAGCTGGGGCAAGTTGACCTTTACACAAGCAGTTAATTTAAAAGAGTAATCTAAATAAGTGAGTAAGATTTTATCGTTTGTTAAATTTATTTTTCTATGTTTTGAGTCAGTCCTTAGAATTTCAACATATTAATGATTACATATGCAAAAATGAATATAAAAATATAAAACTCAATGCAATTTAAGACTACCTTCATATATTTGTTATTGATTCATACTGTTGAAGAATCTTTCAATAACTTAAAAGTTATATTCTAACAAGAAGATAATATGTTTTGAAATCTGAGAAGACTGTGCAGAAATGTCTTCTCTAGGACTGAGTACCTATAGATCTTAATAATACTTATCACAAAATTGCATAGAGTTTAAATTAAAATATATGTAAAATCTCTAGTAAATATTAATTCCCTTTTCTCTAAATACTATATGTGTGATCTCTCAGATATAAAAACTCATGGAAATAATAACTGTGATTCAGAAAAGTACACAAGTCTATCAATGAGCAGACTTGGTCCCTAAACTTGTTTTTGCAGTAACTGAATGAGTTTGCTTTTTCTTTCTAAATTCTTTAACTAAATAACATATCTTTTAAATGACTTCTAATGTAAGTTTTACTATTGTAATACAGAGACCCAAAATGCTAGTGGCTTAAACTAAGAGACATCTATTTATCTTTAACATAAAAACCTGGAATTAGGCAATCCAAGGTTGACATGGTAGTTCCCTGGTTAAGAGATCAAGGCTCTATTTTGTTTCATTACTATGTGTCATCCTCATGGTCCTAGATGTTTTACCCATCATTCTCTTGTTGGCACTGCAGCCAAAGTAAAACGTCTGTGAAGGGGAGAGCATGACTCCTACCCCTCTTTTAAGGACATGATCAGAAATGTGCACATATCACTTCCACTGACATGCTGTTGGCTACTAGTTCTGTAGCTATACCTAGCTGCAAGAGAACCAGGAAGTGTAATATTTATGTGGGCAGTAATATGTCCAGATAAAAGTTATATTGTGCAAGAAATAAAAAAGAAATACTGGGGGACAAACTGCAGTTTCTGCCATCCCAGTCAATCATGCAAAATGTATAAACACCATAATTTATGTAAAGGCAATCCGTAAAATTTTTTAAAATAAACTTTTAGATTGTTTACTAACACTTGGTTGTGCTGAATTTTTAAACATTGTCCACCTGTAAATGTCAAAAAGTCTCAAAACTTTAGTTGATTAAACCTGAATAGATTCATTAATGGGGATATTTAATGACCATATTGATAAAACACAAAAAGCAAAAGTTTTCTATTGTAGGCATTAGATAGAGTAGTCATAAGCAACATCTCTATCTCACCCTTGCCTCCCTTTAGCAATCATCTTGTAACCTATTATTAAATATGTAATAAGACAAGATTTAAGACAAATACAGCACTAATATACACAAAGAAATGTCTTTTTTAAAAGGATTCTCTAATTCTGGAATTATTCTATTGGGTTGTTTTAGGCTCTAGTCTCCAAGCTACACAACACAGAGTTGGTCTCATCATTTTCTCTTTGAGTCTTTTTCCCTTTGTTATCCTTCCTTTGCCTTGCTCTTTCTACAGCAGTCGGAAGCAGCACTGCTTCAGCCAACAATCCAATAACCTTCTTAAATGGAACTGTGCCTGTGCTATCAGGAAGCCAGTGGCCGTTGGAACAAGGGGCTCTGAGGGGTGGGCCACTTGTGTTGGGTGGCAAACAATGTATACATTTCTTCCCCTTTGTCATTGTTTCATCCAATGCAATATGTATTGAGTACCGATGTCTCGGTCAGTGTTCCAGGTTGCAGAGCTGAAACAGGGAACCAAATAAGATAGTATCTCTGACCTTGGTGACCCTGGAGTCTAATGAGAGGCAGACATTATTTTGAGAAATATCACACACATCAATGTCCAATTAGAATGTGATCAATGTTACAAGGAGATACCTAGGAGATGTGTGGGGTCAGAAAGGCTTTGCTAAATGAAGAGATGCTAAAATTAAATTTGGAGGATGAATTAGAATTAATTAGGTAAAGATAGTGGGAGAGATGGAGGAACTGAAAAGATGTTTTAGTTACAGAGAGGAGCTTACATAAAGGTCCTGTGATGGGAAATTAGGTACTAAAAGTCCGGGAACTAAAATCAGGCCAGTGTACCTGGAATGGGCAATTAACCTGGAGAGAAAGATAGGTGATGGCCACTCCAGGGCCATATTGTTCACGATAAAGATTTTTTTTTTAAATCCACACAGTAATGAAATTGTTGAAGTGCTTGAGCAGGAGAATAACATGCTAAAATCTTTCTTTTTAAAAGAATTGCTCAAACGATGGACTTATGATAAGTAGGCTCTGTATAAGAAACCATGAGGTCCAGGTGGGAGGCTGTCACAGTTCTTTAGGCAAGAGGAAAAGTGTTTAGGTGGGAGGCTGTCACAGTTGTTTAGGCAAGTGGACCGAAGTATTGGAACTTGGGAGATGTATAGAGAAGTAAGATTTAGTAAGTAAAACTGATATGGCTTAGTGATGAATTGAATTTGTAGGGTGATGGAATAGAAGGTATTAAGGAGACACTTACTTTTCTGTGTGTGTGTGTGTGTGTGTGTGTGTTTTTAATTTAATTATTTTATTGTTGACACTATTGCAGATGTCTCCCATTCTCTCCTCTCCCAACCTATGCCCACTTCTACCCAGCCCCTGGCTCCCTCTCCCTTAGAACTGGATTGATGATGATGTATATCCTG
Organism: Murina feae; assembly: GCA_004026665.1. Taxonomy (NCBI): domain Eukaryota; kingdom Metazoa; phylum Chordata; class Mammalia; order Chiroptera; family Vespertilionidae; genus Murina; species Murina feae. The sequence continues at coordinate 1,435 of PVJC01038504.1, read as the reverse complement.
AGTTAGAAAGACTGGGCTTAAAGAAGATACACACTTCGGGTATATTTTGTAAGTTAACTAGAGGTCCGGTACATGAATTCATGCACCAATGGGGTCCCTCGGCCTGGCCTGTGGTATCAGGCTGAAACCGACTCTCCGACATCCCCTGAGGGGTCCTGGATTGTAATAGGGAACAGGCCAGGTAGGGGAACCCTACTAGTGCACAATCGGGGGAGGGCTCCAGGGCACATTCATCTCATCCCTCTCAGGCCCAATTGCCCAGACACCAGCAGCAAGCTAACCTATCAGTTAGAGCATATGCTCCCTGGTGGTCAGTGCATGTCATAGTGAGAAGCTGAGTGGCCTTAGTATATCATTAGCATATTATGCTTCAATTGGTTGAACGGATGACCAGACACTTAGCATATTAGGATGAGATAAGCAGAAGAGGAAATGTTTATAAAGCAAAGAAGACAGCCTAAGGATAAAAATTTGGCAAATGTGAAACTTTATTTTCTAGAAAGAAGAGATTACAAAAGAAATTGAGAAGAAAAGGCTAAGGATATAGGAGGAATCCCAGGAAGATATGGTTTCAAGGGAACTAAGAAAAAAATAAATATTAAGCAAGTGAGTTAGTTAATGGTGTTAATTGTTGCTGAAAACTCAAGTTAAATCGAACAAGAAAAATGTCCATTGAATTTTTTGGAAAAGACTTGAACATAATCTAATCTAATAAAAGAGTAATATGCAAATTGACCCTCACTTTGTTATACCCACAAGCCATGCCCACCAACCAATCAGGAGCAAATACGCAAATTAACTCAACTAAGATGGAAGCGGCCACAGAGCTGGAGTTGCCCAGGCAATGGAGGAAGCCAGGATTCTGCAGGCCCTGAGCTCTACTCAAGGCTACACAATTTCAATTATAGAAAATAAACATACCCCAGATACCTGCGGGGCTGGGACCTTGGGTTGCCAAGGGCAACCCAGGCTTCAAGCAGGGGACCAAGGCAACAAAGTTTCAATTATAGAAGTTAAATAAACCCCAGATACCTGATTCCAGCCAGGTACCCCAGTAGGGACCCAAACCCTGAAGGGGTTGTGGGCAGCCTGAAATGGCCCTCTGCCCCTCACCCAGGCTGGCCAGCCTGAAACAGCCCTCTGCCCCTCACCCAGGCTGGTCAGGCACACCAGCAGGTGGACATTCCCTGAGGGGTCCCAGACTGCGAGAAGGCACAGGCTGGGCTGAGGGACCCACCCAAATGCACAAATTTTTGTGCACCAGGCCTCTAGTTGATATATATGTACTAGGGGCCCGGTGCACAAAAATTTGTGCACTCGGCGTGGAGGGAGTCCCTCAGCCCGACCTGTGCCCTCTCACAGTCTGGGACCCCTCAGTGGATGTCCTATGATGGCCCCAGTCTGCCAGGTGCCTTCTGTGTGTGTGTGTGTGTGT
>PVJC01038503.1:0-16741 GCA_004026665.1 Murina feae | reverse complement strand
AATTTGCTGTTGGTTTTTCAGCTACTTCATATTCTGCCTGAACTGTTTCCACCAACCATACTCATTTGCAGATTACATGAGTTGTCAGAAAATACCTCCTCAGTGTTTGTGGAGAAACATAAAATTCGTTTTCTTCTTAGAATTAGGTAGGAGCTCTCTAAGGAATAAGCAGTTGCAGACTTTACAGTGTTTGGAGGAAGAGCAAGTATTTTACAGATTTAAGCACAGTAGGCATAGTGAAAGCAGGGCAGTACTCTCTCATCTGTGCTGTTTTTTGCAGCTTCTCCATAGTTTCTGCGTCTATATTTTAACTGATCAATACTGCTCAGATATGTCAGGAAAATTAATTTATTATGCTGTATTCTAAAATATTATATTACTTTCAGTTTTTACTTCCTTTTTTTAACCAAAGTAATATGTAAGAAGTAGTTTTGGGGGGTGTTTTTTTTTTTAAGCAGATGGGGGGGGGCGGTTTCTGGTCATTTTTATCCCTAAGTATTGGGAGTTAACAGAATTATAGCTCCCAAAGAATTATTCATTATTTCTTATATGTTTTCTTAAAAGCAACTTATTAAATGAAAATTATATATATATCCTCATAGATCTATACTAAACATTATTATAGTGCAGGTATAACAGGGATATGAATGAAAGTTCTCTCACCATGAAATGTGAAGTTCTCATTTATAATGTTTCTGTTAAAATATGTAGAATAACTGCAATATAAATACTAAATAGTGTTTCACAAAATGAGTTCATGCATAAGACTGTAAAATTGTCTTATTACATGAGCTTTTCATTTCCAACAAATTCTCAGTACAAAGAATTAAATTTTGCCTCAGATGATATTCCTTTGCTATTTCTCTTGGGTTTATAACATTCATGACATACTTTTCAATTGTCTGTGTTTTCATTCAAGGGCGTTACAGACTTTAAGGGCAAAACTGGATGGACTATATTCAAAGACAGATGCTGCTGTAAGATTCAGACTTTATTATTTCTGTGATTGAAACTCACAATCTCCAAATATTATAAATGGCTTCCATCTGTTTCAGTATCAAGTGGGTTAAAATATATTGAGAATATAAATTTGCTAGTTACATATGAAATTCATTGCTAAATTTAAAATGCTTGATTTATTTTAAGGTAATCCAACAGATGTGTAGGAGCTATTTACAGATGAAAAGATTGACATCTGTAAAAGCTGAGTTCTGTGTAGAGCAGTTTATTATACTGTCTTCCCTGCTTATATATGTCTGAAAACTTTCATAATAAATATAATATACTATCAACCTTAGAAATAGCGGATAAATATCACAAACATTAGATGCTTAAATTTCTATGTAAAAGAATATAAGGTAGTATAGATATAAAAGAATCATAAAAATATCGGCAAACTCAATATATAAAAAGAATATATAGAAGTATATAAAAGTTACTCCCTGTCCAGAGTGCAATATTTGTTTAACATTAGAATAATTTAGTTTATGACATTAGCAAGTTAAAGATGGGGTCATGAGGTCAGTAGTTTCAGAAAAATTCAGTTAGTAAAACTCAGCATCCATTAAAAACATTTTAAATCTTAGAAAACTAGGAATGAAAGAGAACTTCTTGAATCCCATTATGGGATATCTCCAAAACTCCATGCTCTTGGTGAAAGAGTTTTATTTAAGATTGGGAATAAGACAAGGAGGCTTGTTATCACCAGTTTTACTCATTCTACAAAAATTAATTGTGAATCCAGTTCTCAACACAATCAGTTAGAAACTAAAATGTTTTTGCAGTAACATCACAGATTATCAGATATTTAGGGGTAAATTTGCAAAGCCTGTTGCAAGCTTTTTATGCAGAAAACTTATTATTGAGAGAAGAGAAAAGAAGACTTAAATAATTGGAGAGCTATATCCTATTCATAGATTGGAAGACTCCATTGTATTCCTTTGCTATTTCTATTAAAGATGTCTTCTTTTGAATTAATCATATAAATTCAGTGCTATTTCAATCAAAATGTTGACAGGTTTTTACAGAAACAGTACTTATCCGTAGCCAGTTTGGCTCAGTGGATAGAGCATCAGTCTGCAGACTGAAGGGTCCTGGGTTCAATTCCAGTCAAGGGCACATGCCCAGATTGTGGGCTCGATCCCCATTGTGGATCATGTAGGAGGCAGCAATCAATGATTCTCTCATCACTGATGTTTCTATCTCTCTCTTCCTCTCTGAAATCAATAAAAATACATTTGAAAAATGAAAGAAAAGTCCTGCTTCTCGCTCTGGTCAGTAGGAACATGAATGTTTATAGTATTTCACCAAAGTATAGATTTATGGTGTTTGTGCTTCTATGTATATTTCTTACAATAATTTCTTTAAAGAATCATGTACAGTTTCTGAATTAGGGTAAAAAGCCCATTTCATAGCTAATACCTTGTTTTTCACTTTGTTTTGTTTTTATTTGTTTAAAATTAATTTAGTAGCCCTAGCTGGTGTGGTTTAGTTGGTTGAGCATGGTCCTATGAAGTCTAAGTTTGTAATTCCCATCGATAAATAAAACATTAATATTGATTCACACGTTGGATGTTTACTTATTAAAACATCTTAAAAATGCAAAAAGTTGTAGTCTTGGCATATTCTCATCTTAGAGCAAAGTCTTCACCTTTCAGTTTACTCCTCATCACAATGGATTTTCCCAAAGATTCATTGTATCTCGTTCAAATGGAGTGTTTAGGAATACCTTTTCTACTTGAATTTTGCTCCTTTTTTAGTTTCACTCTTGAGAAATGTCTTTCTGGTGTAAATTAGACTTTACTTCAGTTAATTAACTAGAACTTTTTTCTCTCATAGGCCACTAGAATTGTGTAAGTGATTACTAGAAGCCCATTGCAGGAAGATTCCTACAAGAATAAGGCTTCCTGAGCCCGAGCAAAGCAGAGAAGGGAGCGAAGCCCGCCACTTTGCTCCCTCCCTTCTCTGCCGCCTCGGCTCCCTCCCCTCTCCACTGTCTCCGCTGCCTTGGCTCCATTCCCTTCTCTGCCCTGTGGCTCCCTTCTATAGCACTTGGCTTCCTTCTACACTGTCTTCAGCCTTCACTCCGCACCTGTGTATGCAAATTAACCGCCATCTTTGTTGGGTTAATTTTCATATTGCTCTGATTGGCTGGTGGGCGTAGCAGAGTGACACCAACTTGCATGTTACTCTTTTATAGGTGTAGCCAGTGCACAAAAATTTGTGCAGTCGAGGGGTCCCTCAGCCCGGCCTGTGCCCTCTCGTAGTCTGGGACCCCTCGGAGGATGTACACCTGCTGGCGTGCCTGGCCAGCCTGGGTGAGGGGCTGAGGTCCGTTTTCAGGCTGCCCACAGCTCCCATTGACCCGACGACCCAGCAAGGCTGGCTGGAATCAGGTTTCTGGGGTTTATTTATCTTTGTTGCCTTAAGCGGAGGCCTAGGCAGGCAATGAAGCCTCCTGTTTGCTTTAGCTCCATGGTTTCTATAATTGAAACATTGTTGCCTTGAGCAGACAGTTTCCTCCATCACTGGCACAACGGAAGCCTCCTGTTTGCTCTAGCTCTGTGGCTGCTGGCTGCCATCTTGGCTGGGTTAATTTGCATACAGCTACTCTGATTGGCTGGTGGGTGTGGTTTGCCTGGTGAGTGTGGCTTAGTTGTAATGGAGTGAGGGTCAATTTGCATATTACTCTTTTATTAGATTAGATAGTTTCCTGATTTTTTAGTGCCACTTAACTCTGAGTCCAATTTATGACATACAAATAGTCCCAGTATTGCTATATATTTGCACTTTACTTTTTATCTTCCTAGGATTGACATTTTACTCTGATGTTCTCTGGTTGTGATGTTTCTTCTTTATATCTCTATCTTCTAAGCATTTTGTGCAAGTAATTCAGATTCTTTTTACATTAAGGAGAACAAATGAATGAACGAATGAATGAATGAATGAATGTATGTTGGATGACATTGACTTGAGTTATGAAACTGCTGGTTCTTTATAGTTCTTGTGGATGAAATAAAGGTCAAAAGTTTAAACCAGCTATGCAGACTGTTTTTCTCTCCTTTAAAAGGGCTCTTGCTTGTCAGGTGAGAGTAAATATTTATAGTTGGCTATGGAAAAATGTTCTGAGGGTGAAGAAAATTATTTTAATAGAACTGTATCCTTAATAGGTGGTGGATAAAAACAAATTCATTCATATGAAGCAGGCTGGACAACGAAGTAATGGTAGACAGCAGGTCTTTAGTTAAATGTTAAATGCTTATTAGTATCCATTCAAAGAAAGTACATGATTATTTTATTATACACCGTGCTATATGTAATTGCATTTTGAGATTTACTTTTCCTTTATTGAATTGCTGAAGCACTTTTGTTGAAATAAGATTTTAAAACATTTCAATAGAGAAATGAAATTTATGTTCTTTTAATAGTTTTCAGATAGTGGCAGAGTAATGTGAGCAGCATGATATAATGGAAACTGTATGGGCTCTTTTTAAATATGGGCAAAATAATGCCATCCGTCTGAATCAACCTCAGGGCTTTTGCCAGCACTCACAGGTATAGCAGTCTGTATCCCTGAGGTTGCAGTGGCTGTGTTACTTGAGATGGGGTATATAAAGTGCCTGGCATGTAGTATAGCTAGCCAATATATGTTTATTTTCTTCCCTTCCTATCAATAAATTTTCAACAAGGGAAAGCTTAGCATTCTCTGGGGCGCAAAACAGTGTTCTTTTAAACTATCCATTTATTTTTGTCTTTTATTATTATGTGAAATATTGGGGTGTTTTTTTCCTTGAAAAGTGATGTTATTGCCACATAATGCAGCAAGTAATTTCTGATGGCTCTTTTTTGAAAGAGAAGAGAAACTTTTTTTGTCAGTAAATGTAGAAAGAGGGGAAATATGGAGCATTATTTGGAGGAGGGTTGAGAGGTGAGGGAGACAGTAGGTGAGATAAAGGAGTTATTGGCAATGTATCTTGAGGAATCAAAACATACAACCCCAATCCCCATCCCATTAGTTGCTCTTTTTACACAGCTAAATTTAAGTCAAAGGGAATACAAATGACAGTGGTTGTGGGGGTAAACAGTGCAGAAAGTTTCTACTTTTGCACAGGTCTTTGCTTTATTGGGTCTTGAACAAAATCAAACAGGAAAGACTTTAGACCTGCGAAGCTGCCAAAAATGTAGTGGTTTCTGGATTCCTGACAGCTGAACTGCCAGGATCTTGTGGTGTATAAAACGGCTGGAAAGAATCATTCTGCTGAGGGGCAAGTGACAGGTCTGCTGGATTCCAGTAATCTGAGAAGGTGCCAGAGGCTCGCTCTATGATTTCATTGGAAGGCTTCTGTGTGGGGCTTCTACATGGTCCTCATTAGTAGTTGCCCCTATTTATCTTGAAGACCAATCCAAGGAAATCCTAGAATTCCAGAACTGGGAGGAACTTGGGAAGTTATCTAACTCCAGCTCTTTATTTTAAATGAGGAAACTGAGGCTCAGAGGCCTCAGCATGACTTCCCCCGAATTACAGAGCAAGTTGATGTTAGAACTAAGGCCAAGACTTGAGTCTCTGAATTCCTCAGCTAAATGCTCATAGCAGGAGAAACCAGTCTTAAAAAATGTAATATGCGCTTCTACCCATTTAACATTATTCAACTCTGCAAGTCGGTATCTTCAAGTAGAAAAAGAAGGAAAATAAACAATTCCTCCCCTTCCTTCTGTAGTTTAGGAAGAATTTATACCTTTGACCCAAACTCCAGAAACCTTTGCTTCAAGATACAAAACAAGGAAGAGTATCTGAGGTTTTCAAAAAATGTTAACCGCGATAAACAAAGAACCCTGCTGTGCTTGCTGTGCAGTAGCTCCCACTGCTCTGGGGAAGGGGGAGAGGAGAGGAGAGGGTATATAAGTGTAAGCAATTTCTATTTAGTAGGTGCTGCATAAACATTGATCAAGAATTTATACTTCCTTGATAAGATGAAATTGCCTTCAGCAATCACTAAGTCAAAAAGATTTGTATGTATTTGATTAATTATACATAAGAATTCCCACATCTGGATTAGCCACTGTGCATGATACTCCCAAGTATATGAGATGAGCTGCAGCAGATCAATGAAAATATTCCTGTTGCTAAAAATCATTTAAATTGTCTTCATATCTTTGAGTAGTAATGTAGATTATATAAATTTCTAGAATCAACACCTAAAGTTTGAAATGTTACTCCTAAAATATGTATGTATTGATACAGAAAAAATATATATATGTATATATACTGAGTGGCCAGATTATTATTATTATAATCTGGCTGGTCACAATAATCTGGCTGGTCATAATAATCTGGCCACTCAGTGTATATATGTGTGTGTTTGTGTGTGTGTGTGTATATATATATACACGTGTGTGTGTGTGTGTGTGTGTGTACAGGGGTGTGGTTTATAGTTGTGAGTACGTGAAATGGTTTATTCTTGTATTATTATTTATTTAGTGTTATCCTATCTAATAAAAAAGTAATATGCAAATTAGCCATCACTCCACGACAAAGATAGCGGTGCCCATAGCAGTGGGGCAGGACACTGGCGGCATCACCCTGACAAAGTGAGTCCAGCAGGCAGCCCCCAGAAGGGCCTGCTCCCGGGTCACTGTGGCCATCGGGGAGCAGGAAAAGCCACCTGGCTGCGGGCAGCACGCAGGCGGGGCCTGTCTGCTTCCCAGTTGCCAGGGCGAGATCGGGGAGCAGGCAAGCGTAGCTGGCAGGCAGCACCCATCCCTGACCACAGCTCAAGGGAGAGAACAATATGCAGAGGAGACCAGGAGCCTGAGAGATAAACACAGAGGGGAGCCTGCTCCAAGCCTCCAAGGTGTGCCTGGGGGCAGGCTCCCAGCAGAGAGACACACACACACACACACACACACACACACACACGGCGACTGCTCCGAGCCTCAGATGTGGCTGGGGGCAGGCCCCCAGTGGGGACACACACACGGTGCCTGCCAGACTGGGGGCCATCAGTACGACATCCACTGAGGAGTCCTGGACTGTGAGAGGGGGCAGGCTGGGCTGAGGGACACCCCCGCATGCACAAATTTTGTGCACCGGGCCTCTAGTTTTTCATATAAACAACTATAAACCTACTTTTGCTCACCACTATTTGTAGTCCCTGAAATTCAGACTCTCAGATTCTCCTTGTTTAACACACTCACCAGCAAGGAAGTAGGAAACATTATCAGAGATAAATTCAAAGCAGTTCTACTACTTGTGAACCATGTTGATTGCCCTTTTTTTTTTTTAAGACTTAATAAAGATGAAGTAGAAATTAACAAACATGGGGATGTGGGCTTATGAAATGCATCTAATTAATCTCCCTTTGCCCTTTATTTAGATAAAAAATTATAAAAAATTAAAGCTGTACATAATAACCCCAGTGCCTCACAGACGTCCATAATATTACTTGAGAAAGCTAGTGCTTATGATTCTTTGGACTGTATGACTAATTCCATTTGTTATTGTAGCAGCTCTTTATATAATGACCTTTTAGTTTATTTTGTGTTTTTCTCCTAATTCTGCCAGCTTTTCCATTGTTTATTTTACAAAAGTCTTTCCCCATAGAATCTAGTAATACTGTGTTGCTTTCCATAGGAGTACTGTAATTGATAACAAAACCTCTAAATAAAAAAACCATGATGTTTTACTCCTGAACAAAAAGTAGAAAGAGCCCTAACCGGTTTGGCTCAGTGGATAGAGCGTCAACCTGCGGACTCAGGGGTCCCAGGTTCGATTCCAGTCAAGGGCATGTACCTTGGTTGCGGGCACATCCCCAGTAGGCAGTGTGCAGGAGGCAGCTGATCGATGTTTCTCTCTCATCGATATTTCTAACTTTCTATCCCTCTCCCTTCCTCTCTGTAAAAAAAATCAATAAAAAATATTTTTTAAAAAAGCAGAAAGAGCTCATGTGTTAGGCAGCTGTGGTGCAAGCAAAGGACACTGGCCTTTGAAAAACGAAAACCAGGTTTCAGATCTGGAATTCGCAACTCAGTTGCTGTCTGTATGATCTTGGCTGAATCTTTCAATCTCTAATCTTAAGTTACTGTATTCATGAAATGGAGAAGATATTGCCTCCTTCGCAGATTGAGAGCATAAAAAGTAAAATATGGGTAAGTAGTGTTTCATAAACTGAAAGTACCAAATAAATGGAGCTCATTAATATACACGGACTACATCTCACCTCTGTGTTAGTGGACACATAAGAAAAAGGTTATATTTAAGTATTTAATAACAAAATAGTATTTTTCAAAAGTTTATTTGAATTTTTTATTTTTACATGTTTGACCCAAATATTTAATTTTGCTATTAAAATAAGATGATTTAATGAGCAATAAAAAAGTAAAGGCAATTAGAAATTCTTTTTTTTAATTTTTTCTTTATTGATTAAGGTATTACATATGTGTTCTCACCCCCCTATTATCCCCCCACGCATGACCTCACCCCCCTGGTGTCTGTGTCCGTAAGTTAGGCTTATATGCATGCATACAAGTCATTTGGTTGATCTCTCCCCTAGAAATTCTTGGCAGAAAGTTGTACAATGATGCCATAGCCCAATCACAGTGCAACAAAAATGTGGCATAATTTTGAGCAGAAAACCAAGAAATCCATTGGGCCTTTATTCTAGGAACACGCTGCTCTTTTGAGTGACCGTTCATAAAAACGGACCTCTGGAATTAGAAATTTAATTCTAACACGTAACTTACTTCTACTATGAATAATATTTGTATGTCACCATACAGTAAACACAGATTCTTTGCCTGTAATTTTTAGAAACACCTTATAAACAAAGCATAGAAGGGTTAGTTGATCATTTGAAAAATAAGCAAGATGGCAGCCAGAGGTTGGTCTGTAGGAGGAGTTTGGAGAGTTGGGAAGGAGAGAGCAGCACTAGTGGCCTGTTTTATGTTGTGAGGAGTTAAAAATTGATGGAGCATTACTAGAGCTTGAAGCGCATTATTTAAAGTACAAAGTGATCAGTGAAAGATCAAAACTATAACTATAAATTGTGAAGAGGAGGGAGAAGATAAAGGGTAATGAGTTAAGTAAATCCTTATTTCTTGGCGGGAAGTCCATCGAGGTTGTTCAAAGCTTATGAGCTGAGAATTACATTCTTTAGAGTTGTGAATGTAAACCATTAGAAGAATTATAACAAATACCTAAAGACCGTGGGCTTTGAGAGCAGTACTGAAGGGGGAGGGGGGTGGGAGGGGCACTAGAATCTTTTTTTCTTTTAATCACTGGAAGACATGCTTAGAGAGAGGGGAAGGGAGAAAGCTAGTGAGAGAGAAATACCCATGTGAGAGAAAAAACCCATTGGTTGATAGGTTGCCTCCTAGCGCACCCCAACCAGGACAGGGCTAGAACCCATTTTCCATTGTAAGCCGTTTTACTACAAAGCCATTGTAGTAAAATTTTTACCGTATACACATATTACTTTGATTCAAGGACTTAAAAATAAGTGCTAATAGCAAAAAGTGATGGATGGATACTGTGGCATAGCTCACCCAGACCCAGATCTAGATGATCTACTGTAATTCTTCAAGCCTGAAGGCATCTCACTTTCCTGTCATTTCTGCTCACCACTTCTTCTAAATTATCTGTGTCCTGGTCTTAAATCTGGTAGCATGGAATTTTTATTTTAATTTTTTTGCTTTCCAGCCTAGGGTCAGCTTAATTCACACTATGTTTTGTGTCATTAGTGAAAATTCTTAGTAATCCTATTCACTGAAACATTAAGATGGTAAATTTCTATAAATTTCAAAATAGAGTCTGGACAGGATTCAGGTGTACATTAGTAAATGAAACTATGTATCAATTGCTCAGAAAATGGCTTGCCATATACCAAGGTTTCATACCAAGATCTTACTAGAAAAAAATCATGCAGCAGAGGAGGATTCTGAATGTCCAAAATACTGGAAATTTTATGAAGCAGTATTTTATTTCCTGTATATTTCAATTAAGCTTACCTTCAATTTTTATTAAATTAACATTTTCCATAATAAAGAGGTAGTGTACTAGTTCAGCTTGGACATACTCATTTTTTTAAAGAATAGTTTATTATAACAATAATCCAAATATTCTACCTTTAGATAGGACGACATTTGATATCTCCCTGCTTCCTTTTCTGAAAGTACACAATCTGGGCTTCAACAGATGTCTACTGCAGTGTCTACCAAACAACATTTCTGTTGGGAGAGGCCACATCTTTAGAAAACATTAGACTGTTGTTATTCGGCCAAATGGTTCCAATGGCTCAGATTAAAAGTGTAGGTGGGTTTAGATCAACAGTGGCAACTAAGAGTGATTAAGCAGATTTGATATGCACAGAGCAAACTGTGGCATCATGGATTGAGAAACAAAAAAGTTTTTTCTAGCAATAACTTCAGGAGACACGGGCAAGAGTTGTTTGGAATGGTAATTTTGGACTGGAGGAGGTAGAGATTGGGAGAGATTTCCCACTCTGCCTGTATTTAATAACCAGCATTTGGGTCACTTCTTCATTTATTCGCCCACCCAGTGTTTGAGCACTGACCGTAAGACCGTAGTTGGTAAGGGGGGGATGTTAAGAGGATAAACTTAACCTTGCTGAGCCCTCTAATCCCCTGACCTCGTGCCATCCCCGGAAGTCAGATTGTATTGCAAAAGGACAGTTTCCTGTTCCCTGCCAATCATATATTCCATAGCATCTGATTTCCTTCATGGCTTAGACCTCGAGTCATCCAGCAACAGTTTCTAAAAATTATAATTTAATGGATAGATTATTTTTATTTTCTAAATCACACGTGTTATTTGCAAAATATAAGTCAGATTCTTTCCGTTTTTTAATATTTTTGCATTGATCTAACAACAGCAACAAGACAATGGGAAAGAATCTAGTTAATAAAAACTTAAGCCTGTTATACTTCATAGTACTTCAATATTTCCTCAGTGTTTTCCCCAAACTATCAAGCCACTGTTGGCAATTAGTTTGATTTCGAAAAGACAGTTTTCTCTTTTTAATTAGGTGTTTATTTTACTAGCACAAAGAAATTGTGAAAAATATTTATTTAGAAAAAAATAGTTAAAATATTTGAATGTTATTTTCTCGAAGTATATAAAACTAATAAAAAGTGAAAACCTATCTTAAATTTTGTTAAATTTTAATATACAGAAGCTTGAGGTCAGGGGAACAGGACGAGCAGTTGTGTGACACCAAATAAATTGTAGGTATCCCTGTCACTGTGACATTTTAGGAGGATGTCCCCAGTGTTGTTGGCTTTCTGGGTAGAACATGTTTACTGCCTCTTAATTCTGCAGTGTCAGGAGCGCTGGCTCAGTCTTTCCACTTTTCCTTCTGCTGCTTGTGCAGCGCTGTGTGTGCTGATTTGAACCAACACTCACAGTGCTTACTGTGAGCCGGGCTCCATTCTTCCTTTTCCATCCCTCTCCTGCCCTGGGGTTGGAGGTTCCTCAGATGAAGTGCTTGTTTTCTCCAGAGTCCTGCCTGGTAGCACCTGATCTGCTCTTTTTTCTTCCATTTGTGAAAGGCAGACTCGGTCCCTACTGGCTCCTCACTCTTCTCATGCCAGATGTATTTGTTGGAGCCACAACCCCAGAGGCAGAGGGTCGTGGGAAGCATGGTATCTTCTACTTCCTGCAGGGCAGGGCGTCTTCTGGTCTCCTGTCCACCTCTGCCTCCTTTCTCCATGTTTCCTCTGCCTGCTGTCCTCCTCGCTTCCGTTGTCTTCTCTTTACTCTCTACAGGCCTTCAGTGGCATCTGGGCGTTGATCTGCTTTGCACAGTTGAATGATGCAGAGGTCAGGTTTTTTCTAGACCACAGTTTGTAGACACCTTTCCCCTTACTGGGGTCCATAGAAGACTTATTACTAAACTTTTTACAAAGCCCACAAAAAGGCCTGTAGTCTCTGTTAACTCTCTGATTACCCATCTTGTCTAATTTAAAAAAAAACTAGCATTGAGTTCTTGGGAAATTTGGGGTAGAATGACTGTGAACATTCTTGATGTTCACCAGCTCTTACCTCTGCCCCCCCCCCCCCGTAAGAACAGGTAGCCAGATGGCATGGTTAATAACCATTTTCGTGGCTCTGATGGGTTTAAAGGGTGATATAAGTCATAAGGTTACCCAAGTTTAGCAAATACCAGTTCTGCTACTTTCCAGTTGTTTTGCATTGGTCAGTTGACACAATTATTATTGAAAGTTAACGTGAAAATAAACCTGAAATGGGGCTTATTTCATAAGCTAGTGATGAGGATCCAGTGAGATAGAGATCTAAAAGCACTTCGCACAGAGCCTAATATTGGAAAACAAAAATCCACTAATTTAAATATTTATTCTCTATTGTTGCTTCCATTGGCAAGCAGTTACTGTGTACTGGACATTATGATGCATTGAGTGCTTTTACATACACATACATGTTCGCATCATCAGGAGCTCCCCAAATAGAATCACCCCAAAACTTACTGCCCCTGTTAGCTCTCTGCATTTTCTTACAGAGGGCAGTGGCCATTTAGCTTTGCTCAGAAAATGTCCTTCATCAACTTGTTAGCACCAGGAGTGAGCAAGCTTCTTCTAAATCTTCCAAGAGAGAAGCTGGTAAACAAGAGAGCTCTTTCTTCTGTTTAACTGCTTGGTGGTTACTGACTACATCAACAAACAGGGATTCAGTCACTTCCTTTCCAAATTGAGGTCACTGAGCAGTGAACAGTTTCTGGACAGCAGCCATCTACTTAGTAAAGTTCACCAACTCATTGGCAGATTTTCCAGGCTACCTTGCTTTCTGTACAACTTGTTTCTAAACCAAAAGATGGCAGGCAGCATAGCGTGGCCAATGGCTGGTTCATGTAACTGTGCTCATCATTGTTCTGATCATTCCCTGCTTAAGTCAGGCAACTCATTTTAGAGACACCCTGCTTCTATTGGACCTGCCCATGAGAACCAGGGCGTCGCTTCTGTCTGGCTATGAGCCACATTTCTTAACTACAATGGGAGACGTTTTCTTCCAGTAGGCTAACTCATGAGGTCACGGAATCCCATAGAATCTTCCACGATTGTCTCTCATAACCAACAACAGGATGGCAACCCAGCAGGAATAGAAAGAGTGTCAAATTGGATAAAGTTCTTTAGTGGTGTCTCCTTTGGCATAGGGTCTCTCAATGTGAGCGCTGTTGTCATTTTGAACTGGATAATTCTTGTTTGAGAGCTTTTCTGTGCATCCTATATAATAAAAGGATAATATGCAAATTGACTCTAATAGGAGAACCACTAGGAATGACTGGTCACTATGACACACACTGACCACCAGGGGGCAGATGCTCAATGCAGGAGATGCCCCTGGTGGTCAGTGCACCCCCACAGGGGGAGCTCTATTCAGCCACAATCCAGGCTGCCAGCTGTCAGTATAGTGGTGGTGGTGGGAGCCTCTCCTGCCTCTTCAGCAGTGCTAAGGATGTCTGAGTACAGCTTAGGCCTGTTCCCGGCTGGCAAGTGGACATCCCCCAAGGGCCCCTGGGCCGCCAGAGAGATGTCCAGCTTAGGCCCCATCTCCCCGGGGAGCGGGCCTAAGCCAGCAGGTGGACGTATCCCGAGGGGTCCCAGATTGCGAAAGGGCACAGGCCAGGCTGAGGGACTCCCCCGAGTGCACAAATTTTTGTGCATCGGGCCTCTAGTTATAGGATGTTTGCCAATATATTTGTCCTCCATCTACTAGTTACCAGTAGCAGCACACCCTGTCCCCAACAAAAATGTCTCCAGACATTTCCAGTTGTCCAGGGGGTGGGGAGGTAAGGGAGTGAAATCGCCTCTGGTTGAAAACCACAGCTGCAATATAATTAAAGACAAAATTTCCAGTTGCTTCTTCTAGATAGATAGCGGAGTCTGTCAGATGCCCCTGTTAAATTTTCCTCCTGAATGGACTATCTTCTAGAGATGCCTGTTTCTTGTTACTTTTTTCTTCCAAATTGTTAATCTGATTTTTTATGCTTAGTCCTCATCCAGAAAACATCAGGTAGTAGAAAGGACACAGAACTATCATCAAAAGACTGAATTTTCCCCACCACTGCCATCATTAGCCTTGACCTTGAGCAAATCCCTTAATTACTCAGAACTTCAGTTTACCCATCTGTCGAAGTGTGGCAGTAAGGGAAGCGTGTGTGGGAAAGCACCTTTAAAAATCAAAGTAGGCAACCAGTGTGGTTTCTGATACCTTTCTTCAATAAAGGGAATCAGGGCTCTTTGGAGAAATGTCTGACTGACTCTAGGACTGGAACAGGCAGTATACAAAACAAGCCTGGAACATCGTGTAGCCTTGGGTGCAGACAGGGAAATGCTCGGAAAATAAAATAAATAAAGATGGGGTATGTTAAAGGGACACAGGAATCAAATAATAAAGTTCCCAGTGGCCAAAGCTGGAATAATTTGAGAACAAAATAAATAAAGTTGTATCAGATTATAACCCAAAGTATAAAACAAATATCATTGAGTAATGATAACACAAATAAATGATTGACCAAATAAATAGATGGGGAGGAGAGACTACTTTCGTACTTAGGCAAAAGAATTCCAAAAACTTATGCAGACACTTTGCCCTGAAGGCAGTAGAGCATAACTTTTAACTTTTTAGTTGTGGGCTGTGAATATGGGAAGGCGAAAAGGAGGAACTTTAGGTGGAGAAGCCTGGAAGCACTACCTCAGGTGATGGAGGTCCACACCGGCGGTGGTAAGTTATTGATGTGCTTTACATTAACGAGAAACATCAATCGGCTGCCTCCTGCAAGCCCCCTACTGGGATCAAGCCCCCTACTGGGATCAAGCCCACAACCCAAGCATGTGCCCTGACTGGGAATCAAACCGATGACCTCCTGGTTCATGAGTAAACAAGCAACCACTGAGCCACTGAGCCACACCAGCCAACAATAGTGTGTACTCTTGATATCACATGTGGAGAATGGCCCCTAACCTCTGTGGTCTTCCTCCTAAAAACCCAAAACCCGTAACACAAGTCTCACATGAAAACAACAACACATCAGACACATCTCAATTGAAGGACCTTCTACAAAATATCTGACCAGTACTCCTCAGAATGGACATGGACACCAACAAGAAAAGTCTGAGAAACCTAAGGAGCCATGACCACTAAATATAATGTGGTATCCTGGAAGAATCCTGAAACAGAAGAAGTATATTAAGTAAAAACTAAGGAAATAGGAATAAAGTGTGAACTCTAGTTAATAATAATGTATCAATATTCATTATTTGTGACAGACATATACTATTTTAAGATGTTAATAATTGGGGAAACAGTATGAGGTATGTGGAATTCCCTGTGCTCTCTTTGTAAATCTTAAATTATTCTGACGTTGAATTAAAAAAAAAAACAAAACACCCGTAGCTAGATAAAGTTAAGGCACTTTTATAAGTCATGGTGGTTTGATCTGGAAGGATATATCATCAAGCACTAATACATGATTGTCTACATTTTTAAGGTCTGTTCATGGAGTCTCTCCCCAGGTTAATTCTCTCAATCGTGTTTACTGCCCTTATCCACCGTACATCATCTGCTCCACCAGCCTGGAGCACTTTTAGGTTTCCAACTGCAGAGGCCACAGTGCATCACATAACAGTTCTTCACCTCGTTGGCGTGAGTCGTACGGTGGACCAGGCTTGCTTTCTCTTACGAGGAAATCCACACGCGCTCCTTTCTCCCCCACTTCGTCAGAAGTTCATCTATCTTTGTGACATTCAAGTACTTCCTTCTAAGGTCTAGAAGGTTCCCTGTTTGGTGTCTGTGCTCTCAGGGTGGGTGGAAGAAACCGCTGAGGTTCCGTGACAGCTCCCCTTCACAGCTGAGGGTGAAGCACAGATCTAACAAGCAGGATGTGTGCAGACAAGGAACGGAAGATGGGGAGCTCTTTCAGAATGGTGAAACCCTGCAGGGGCAATATGTTAGAGGATAAAGAAGTTTAATGTAGGTACCTAGAAGTAGTTCCTCTATGACACTCGCCTTTCTGGCTGTAGCCATGACACTTCACTATATCCAGTTGATCATTGAACAATGTGGGATAGGGGCACCAACCCCTCCCACCTGCACTAAAAATACCAGTGCATAACTTTTTGGCTCCCCCAAAACTTAATAATAAACTACTATTAACCAGACGCCTTATTGATAACACATATTCTCTATGTTCTATGTATTATATATGGTATTATTATAAAATGTTATTAAGAAAATAAGAGAAAATACATTCATAGTATTTGTTGGAAAAAATCTTCATGTAAGTGGAGTCATGCGGTTCAAACTGGGATAGTTCAGTGGTCAATTGTAATTGGATATTATTCTCCCATTCTTATTGCAGTGAATGGGATTATTGATTCTGTGCATACAGTACTGTGTAAAAATATTTTTTGAACTTGTTACGTTGTAGAAACTAAATTCAGGATCACTTCATTATGTATAGAGCAGCATTTTATAATCCCACTGAGGCCCGGTGCACAAAATTCGTGCACAGAGCAGTTCCCCTCATCCCAGCCTGCACCCTCTCCAATCCGGGATCCCTTGAGGGATGTCTGACTGCCAATTTAGGCCCTATCCCAGGGATCGGGCCTAAACCGGCAGTCGGACATCCCTCTCACAATCCTGGACCACTTGCTCCTAATCGCTCACTTGCCTGCCTGCCAGGTTGCCCCTAACTGACACCCCCCTCCCCCA
>PVJC01038502.1:0-16720 GCA_004026665.1 Murina feae | reverse complement strand
TAATCTTATCCCCTTCACACACAATTGTATTTGACTTCCTTATTGGCTTCTTCCTCTCACACAATTTTTCTCCTTTATGTAACACTTTTCCTACTGACTCATCATTTATAAACTTTTCTTTCCTCCTTATTTCCTACTTCTGTTCCATCATCATTCTTCCCATTTTTCTACTACCCTCCTTCCCTTCCCACATTCCTTCCTTCCTTTATCTTTACCCCTGCCCACCCTCCCCCTTTCCTTTCTTCCCACCTTAATTTTTTTCTACACTTCTTCTCTCTGACTTGCTTTGCTCCCTCCCCCATTTCTTCCAAGGCTGCTCCCCACCCCTCGGTTGAGGCCTTGGAACGGACCCATCGCTTAGGCCTCTGCCACCTGGGAATCCATCGCGGGACACATACACACGTGTGCCCCGTGCAATCAGTCCATTCCAAGGCTGCAGCCGAGGGGCAGGGCCAGCTGGCTGCTCCCCGCCCCTTCGGCTGCTGCCTGCGAATCCATCTGCCCTGCTGGACCCCGGTTCGCGGCTTCTCCCAGGGCTGTGGCCTCTGCCGTCTTGGCTGGGCTAATTTGCATACAGTCGCTCTGATTGGCTGGTGGGCGTGGCTTAGGCATCCTGAAGAAACGGTCAATTTTAATATTACGCTTTTATTAGAAAGATTCCCTAGGCTGCATATTACATCCCTGTGGCTTGTTTTATAACTGAACATTTGTACTTCTTCCTCCCCTTCCCCTTTTGTGGCCATCTCCCCTCCCCTCTGGCAATCATGGCAATCATCAGTTTGTTCCTGTGAGTGTGCTTCTGTTTCATTTTATTAATTCATTTTTTATTTTTATTTTTTTAGAATCCACAGAGTAGTGAAATGATACAGTATTTTTCTTTCTCTGGCTGACTTATTTCAGTTAGCATAATAGTCTCCAGGTTTGTCCATGTTGTCCCAAATGACAAGATTTCATTTATTATGGCTGACTGGTATTCCACTGTGTGTGTGTGTGTGTGTGTGTGTTCTTTATCCAGTCATCTATCAATAAACACTTAGCTTGCTTCCATATCTTGACTATTGTAAACAATGACAATCCAAACCCCAATGCGATACCACCACACACTTCTCAGAATGGCTGCTGTCAACAGTACAACAAAGGACAAGTGTCGGTGAGGATGTGGATGCTCTGCTGGATTGTGAACCAGTACAGCCACCATGGACGATCGATTGTATTGAGGTTCCTCAAACAATTACATAGAACTGCCTATAATCCGGCAGTTCTGCTCCTAGGGATCTGTCTGAGGAAAACAAAAACACTGATGCGAAAAGATATCTGCACCCCAATGTTCATGACAAATTCTGAGATTTTGGTGTGAGTTTTAACTACACAACAGTGCCTATCTGGTGAGAATTAGAACAGGTAGAAGGAAGTTTCCCCATATGAAAACATACGATGACCATAGCTTGGGGCGTGTCTATCTTAGGGACTGGAGAGAAAGGGGTCCAATAATGAGAGAGGGACAGAGGGCCGGGGAGTGTGTGACCCTAGAATGCAGGGGAAGCAGGTGCAGAGCTTCCAGCACGAGGACAGGCAGCATTCTTAGGTGTGACCCGCAGCATCCGGCGCTCCAGCCTAGTGCAGATTGCCTTCTTCACCGCACATTTGCCTTCTTCTCACTGTGAACGCTCACTGTGTACATTTTGTCTGTAGCTCCTGAGCTAGATTACAGATTCCCTGAGGGCAAGGCCCATGTCTTATTTTTTTTTCTAGGCTCTGTACTGCCTCCCCAGAGCTCTGTGCATGGACTGATAGGAGATGTGAAAGCTCTCTGCACGAGGATGATTAATCATCACTAGGATTTTTCCAAAGGCGCAGTCTCTGGTGCCAAGAGCACATTTGTTTAGAATGTGCGCTGAAATTTGAATGAATCTGCCTAAACGGTGCCATCTGTTCTTAGGCAGTTTCAGAAAGGTTTTAATACAGTTTTATCTTGAAAAGGACAAACGCCTATGAGACAGAAAGACGTCCTTAAATAAACACAGAGCAGACACCCCCGCACTCCAACACACTTAAATGGTTGTTACCCTTAAAGAATGTTTTCTGAGGTTTAAGAAAGTTTTAGCTAAGAGGACACCAACGACTACTTCATGCAGAAAATATTTATGAGACATTACAAAATTGTAGGCATGGACTCCTACAGCATATTACGGCACTTTAATTACAGGCTCTGGAAATGCAGTGTAATTGATGTCAATCTCGCACCTCTTTGAAATGGGTACACTCTTCCCCTACTCACTAGGGGCCTACCTTTTACTGTGACTTCAGTATCTCAGCTGAGAAGCTGAAGATAGCTGTTGGGGCAGTCACTGGGCTCTTCTTTTATATCGATTGTCAACTTGACGTTCATTACAGTACTGTAGGATTTATTGTTGTGCGAATGTAACAGTGGAATGAAACCCATGTTTAAGTTCTGCAAATAACTTCCAGTCACTTCCAGAACACCTCAACTTACGTTCTAAATTTGAGTCTGCGGTTTTACATGCACAGTTATTTGCTGATCCACTTTAGCAAAATCACACACTGGCGAGGCTGGGTATAGTTATTGTGGCAACAAGTAATGGGTCAAATTTTCAGCCTATTTACCTCACTAGCTACATCGTCATCATCACCAAAACTATGCCAGTATTTTGACATCTGGATATTTTGCTCATTGGCGTAAGTCAATGATAGTGTATATCAAGAATTTATATTTACAGGCAATTTCTGGTTGAAATAGCTAGTGAGGTAAATAGGCTGAAATAGCATCCAAGCATGTTAGCCTTCTGCACACATGTGCATCCATATGGAGTCTTTGTTTAAATTCCCTTCTGCAAAAGGGGGGCTCTGAAAACTCATATGAACACTCATTATTGTTAATGACCTAAGTTATAGCACCATGGATAAATATTTCTACTTTTTTTTTTGCCAGTACAATGGATAGGAATGAAATAGTTTATTCTTATAGCTCTAATTATTTTGCTGTACCTATTTATGAGTTTAAACATTTTTTAAAAAAATACTTATTAACCATTTTCAAGTATACCCTTTATGTGTTGTCTGTTCATAATCTTCGTTCATCTTTTTCTGAGTTGTTCATCTTTTTCTTATTGATTTGTGGGAGCTCTTTATTTCAAATATTAACCTTTTGTCAGTTATATGTCTTGCAAATCTCTCAATCTTTAAACTTTGTGGTAGATTTTATCACACAGAAGTTCTTTAATTTGGGGTTATTAGGTCAAACATTTTACATAAATTTGTTTTTGCATTTTATGTCTTATAAAATATCCATTACTATCTTGTGTTGATTGCAATATGCTACCATCTTTTCTTATATTACTGTTAAAGTGGTAGTATTTTATACTTAAGTCTTCAATACAGTCTGGAATTTACTCGTGTGCATAGTGTGAGGCTATCTAAATTTACCTTTTTCCAGATGGATGGCCATTTATCCCAGCACAACTGTTGGCAGGCTGTCCTTCCTCACTCTTGGGTGATGACACCTCTGACCTACAGAGCTCCTGAGTGAGCACAGCATGTCCCTGACCCTGTCACCTGGTCCTGTGCCAGGACCCTCTGTTTTAACTATGGTGGCATCATGATGCCCCTTGATATATAGCAGGACAAGTCCCCTTTCCTGGTTTTGCTTTCACATAATTGTTTTTTTTTTGTTATTTTTCAATATTTGTTCTTCCATCTGATTTTAGAATCAATTTGTTTGTTCTGTTCCAGAAACAAAACCTGTGGCGTTTTTATTTCAACCATATTGAATATGTAGGTTAATCTAGTTACATTAACATATAGATTAATTTTGATTTCTCACCCATGAAACAGTATTTTAATATCTAGTGCACCATTAATTCAGGTTTTCTTTTTGTGCCTTTAATATAATTCTGTCTTTTTCCCTACAAATTACACATTTTGTAGGATTAATCCCTTATTGTCTCATCACCTTTTCACCATTATGATACTCCCTGATTAATTGTTGCAGGGTCATTAAAACTTCATTGACTTTGCAGTTTGATCTTGCAGAAAGAGAAACAGAAAGGAAGAGAAACACTGTGGGTCTTAACAGTTTGTTTCTCGACGATCTTGCATGTTCTATGTACGTCACCGTATTTCCTATACATAATGACACTTGATCTTGTATTTTCCTATCCCTATGCCTGGTATATTTTTTCTTGTTTATTCCACTGGCTGAGACCTCCGGTTCTTGTGTTAGGTGGTAGCAGTGATGCTGAGCATCCTTGTCTACGGGTTGTGTTTACAACTGTGCAATGAATTCTCTCCGCACATCCATTCTCACCATGATAGCCAGATTGAGCATTTCGATGCGCCTCGCCAAGGTTAAGGTGTGAATTGTTGTCATGCAATGAAGTGAAATTGTCATATTAGTAAGAGGACCCAAGGTTTACCGCATTCTAACTGTTTTCTCCTTTCCTGAATTAACCCGTCTACATCTGCTACCAGGCATTCAATATGTAAAACAGTTAAAGTAATTCATGTAAGAGTCTCGGCCACAAGTGTTTGGTTGTTGTTTGATTTGACAGCGCTGGCTTCGTGGGAAATGTCGTATCGGAAATAGAGATTTATGTATGTTGATATTCTTCAACATTTCTCATTGTTCACATTGTTTTTGTTTTAAACTTTCTTTTTCGTAGACTCCTATGAACCAAGCTTCCACTCGTTCCCACTGCATTTTCACTATTCATTTGTCAAGCAAAGAACCAGGATCTGCAACTGTCCGACGCGCCAAACTTCACCTGGTGGACCTGGCTGGTTCTGAGCGAGTGGCAAAGACTGGAGTAGGGGGCCAGCTCCTGACAGAGGCCAAGTACATCAACCTGTCTCTGCATTACTTAGAACAGGTGAGATGGGCAGAAGGGGCCGTAACTGTATCCGCCATTTGTTGACCATGTATTTTGCATCCGGTGGTCTCCTGACATTTTGTTTTGCTTCTTTTCTTCTTTTATTGTGCTGAAATATACATAACATAAACATTAACTTTTTAATATTTTTAAATCCTCACCTGAGGATATGTTGGTTGATTTTAGAGAGAAGGGAAAGGAAAGAGAGAAAGAGAAACAGAAAGAGTGAGAAACAGAGAGAGAAATATCCACGTGAGAGAGAAACATCTATTGGTTGCCTCCAGTACACACCCCAGCTGGGGATTGAACCTGCAACCTGGGTATGCGCCCTGCCCAGGAATCGAACTGGCCACCTCTCAGTGCACCGGCAACAGCCAACCAGCCGAGCCCACGCTGTCTTGAATGTCTGAGTTTGATTTTGAGGACTGAAAAAGCTCATCTGAATTTAGCTATATAAACCTTCCAGAAAAAATAGATGAGAATCATTTTGAGTGAACCGAATGAAATTTCTCAAATTCCTTTCAGCACTGAGTGTAAGTGCTGCGACTTGAATGTTAAAGATGGCCACTACTTCCAAATTCTACAAAGAAGAGAAACGTGATCAAAACTGGAGTGGAGAAAAAGAGTATATTGGCAAGGCAGAAGGACTTCTTAGTGAGTGATGGAGGCTAAAAGGTTTAAGGGGGGAAAGCACCTTTTTAAGTTACCTAATGAACCTCTGAGACAGATGTTGCTTTGGTGTCGAATGCTTTGTAATGGCCGCGTTGGCTGAAAAGGCGATTGAGAGGAAACCTAAGGAGCTCTGGCTGAACAAGGCACACACAGTTAGACTCTGACCGGACGAGTCCAGCGAGGCAGCCCAGGTGCCAGGCCGCGTGGCACCAGATCGTGCTCGTGTCTCTAAGAGAGTCAGCATTCCCGGGCCCTTCCGCGTCGGGTGTCACTCCTCCTGAACAGAGCTTCTCACTTAGTGAGACACTGACGAAACATTGAGAGTAAACCACGATGGACTATATGCAATGTGCTTTCTGTGAAGAAATGCACCTCTGTTGCAGATGGTAGCGCTGCCTGTCACTCCCTCTATGTCTGTCTGTTCCTAGAAAATAACGTTCATCAGCTGAGTCAGAGTTCCCGCCAGTTGTAATGACTCAAGAGAAATGCGTTGCCCTAATCCTCTCGTTTTCTGTGTTTTACACCATCTTTGCAAGCTGCTATGTCCCCTTAAAGCTCTTTCTCTCCCCACATATCTTCTCTTCAAAATCCCCGGAGCTTCAGCCTCGTGGGGACGCATTGGCGGCCATGTGGCATTTGATTTTCTGTATAACGACTGCATTGACTTAACAAATACTTATGAGGAGCGCAATGTGCTGAGGTCTGAGCCTGCCCCGGAGCACAGTAGCGAGCAAAACAGAAACAGTCCTTGCCCGAGGGCCTCGTGGCCAGTGTAGGGAGACACTCACTGAGTAAGGGTGCGCCTGCCGTCCAGGTGAGAGCCTGAGGAGTGAGAGGGCCGGTCGCCGTGCAGGTAGACAATGGAGGGAGCGGCCACAGGCTTCTCTCAGGGCTGGCATTAGGCAAACACCTCTAGGATGAGCAGGAGCGAGCCAGGCCAGAACTGGGTAGAGCCTGGCAGGCAGGGTGGACCGGGAGTCTGTTGGCCCTCGGCTCCCAGCCGGGGTGATGGCTGCACCGGGGTCGCAGCGATGTTGCGACTGGTTCTGAATGCAGTTCATCTGTTTCATATGCACCCACTGCATCATTCCAATTAACTGTTTGCACTGATATCAGCTAATGGAGAGAGGAGAAGACTAGCCTCAGAGGAAAGAGCATAAACATGGAAATGCAGTATGTGGAGGTGGGCGTGTGGGGTTAAGTCAGGAAGTAGCTGCCAGAAAGAAAGGAGGTGGGTAATAGAGAAATTTTGGAATTTCACACAGAAAGCGATAAGAGAGAGAGAGAGAGAACCAGAGTACATGCAGATACTGTTAATGAAATAACAATTCAAAGACTTCCATAATCAAATCTTCTTTGTGTCTAATGAGACTGGAAGTGTAACACAAATTAGTTTAATTAGCTTCATTCATTCATTTATACATCCAACAACGTGTGATCGCGTGTCCACTGGGTGCTACGACTTACTTGAGGCAATGGGGATAAATGTGTGATTGGGGATAAATGGGGATAAGTGGGCTGTGTTATCATGCTATCCAGGGAAAGAGCAAGTCATATAAGTGATTTCTCACTGTGCAGTGAGACAAAAGCTATAACAGAAATCCATGTGTCAGAAATGAACTACATCCTCTGGGTCTCAGTCGCTGTATAAGAGGGAGATGGTCTTGGCCTTGGACATTCTGGCGACCTTAGCTCGTTCATTAGTTCACAGTGGCTCTAGAAACTGTAACTACCCTTGGCCAGAACCAGGAGCCCTCCCACTTGCTCCAGCCCAGGCGTCCTGGGCCCGTGCACCTTGCTGGGCACTTAGGCAAACGATGCTGTGTGCCAGGCCACTGTTGGTTTCGGAGTTCTCCTTGTGTGTGCAGTACTTTCTCCAAAGGTCTCCTCAAAAACATCTTAAACCACAACAACAGGGTAATCTCAGCCCGGAACTCGAGCCTGTGGAGGATAAAGGGGCCGAGCGGACTTGTTCTAACCGTGAGCCTCCCAGCACACAGCGAGAAACCATCGCGAGCACAGAAACCTGAGTTGGGTCACTCCCGCTAGCGGGCCTCCCGGGTGGGCTTCCAGGCTGTCCGTTCCCACTTGGCCACCACGAAGCGCTTTGTGCTCAGAAGAAAAGTCCGAGGGTGCCAGTGCCCTGTGACCACGCAGATTCTTTCTGTTCCCAGAGGGTGGCTTCCATGCCCCTCTGAGCTCTGACGAATAACCTTCTCTTATTCATTCAATAGTAAACTGCATTATTGATGTCAGGCATGGCTTCTATGCACTCGGAGGTATGATTATGTATAATGTGAGTTTCGCTTTGTCACTTCAAGGATATCTTCAGGAACATGTTGTTGTATTTGTACAGGAAATCCAACATGGAAGTGAATGTTAAAAAAATAGCCCCGCTTGTATGACACCTCCTTCCCCATGGGTTCCCGCCCACTGCGGAGCCCATAGCAGCCCCAGCTCTGCTCCTCCCAGAGCGGGATCGGGGCGATTGGGGGCCCCTCAGTGCTTCGTCTCGAAGGTGATACCTGCTCAGAGTTTCTTCTGAAGAAATGGCCTGCGACTGGGACTCTGTGGCTAAGATGAGTCTCTACAGGGATCGTAAAGGACATTGTCTGAAGACACCTCCAAACCTAGTGCCTTCTGTTTACCAAGAACTAACCCCCAAACGATCTCTATTGATCTCCAAGGCATTTCTGAGAGCCAGGCAGGCATTCTCATCCCATTGTCACAGGTGGGGGTTTTACAGGTGAAGAAACTGAGGCTCATACATTTAAGAGATTTGCCTGAGATCACACAAGTGGGAAAGCTGGATTCTGACTCCAAATCCTGGGTTCTTTCTTTGCTCAGGAACTGACTTCATTTCCCCAATTTTTAAAGACTGTATTTTCTAATTCATAATCCCATTTTGAATTTTAATTATTTCCTATAATAATTTTAGAACCCTTTCTCGGGAGGACATTGGAATTACCTCCGTGTACACCACTCATTCCAGGGGTAGCAGCCAGGAGCCCATCCCAGCTCCAGGAGTGGACCCTGATTGGTTAGAACCTGTCTTTCTCCAGGCTGCAGTGATTGGTTCCTGGATGAGCCCATGACCCTAGGCTTTAGTGATTGATTGGTGGATAAGCCCATGACCCCAGGCTACAGTGATTGGTTCATGGGTGGACCCATAACCCAAATTGGTCCCTATAGAAACTGATTGGAAAAGAAAGGTCCTTTCCCTCCTCAATTATAAATTAGGAAGTTAGTAACTGGGCATTTGGCAGCCATCCTATGCCAGGAGGAGAGGCAAACTTCTCTGTGATAGAGCAGAGATACGGGCATAACTGAGTCTTCGGTGGTAGCACTGAGCCAATCAACTCTCTTATGATTAAAGGCAACTCAGATTATGTTTTCTCTTACTGCAACAAAAGACAAGTTAACTAACACCACTTAGTGTCGACAGGAGGTTTAATATGTTCTCCTTTGTGTTGTCTAAGTTGTCAATAAAGCTGTTGAATAGAGGAGATAGCAATATTATTTCTTGAAAAAAGGAAAAAATAGTGACATTGGTTTTATGAGAACTTTACTGTATTTAGAACATTGTTAGATATTTAACTGGTGATTCATAAGCACTAGTGCCACTCTCTCTGCACATCTGCAGACCTGTCTTGCCTCTCTCAGATACTTCATTGTCCCCCTGGCTCCACTCAGCACCCTGGGCGGCCACCTGGCCACTCAGACTTGGGTCTGGCTCACTTCCTTTCCAATTACATTGAAATTAGTTCTCCAAAATCC
Organism: Murina feae; assembly: GCA_004026665.1. NCBI lineage: Eukaryota > Metazoa > Chordata > Mammalia > Chiroptera > Vespertilionidae > Murina > Murina feae. Next base: position 7,385 of record PVJC01038502.1, on the reverse strand, counting down.
CATTCCATGTGAGTGACCCTCACACTGCCTTCCCGGTGAACTAATTAATCCACTCATTTATCTGTTCAGATTAATTTAACAAAAATGGTGAACACATGGTGAGCACGTGTATGACCACACCACCGCACTCAGCAAGCACTGCAATATTTCTACTTGCCACTGAGACATAAAGTCCTAGATTCCAGAAGCTTCCCTGCAGCTGCTGCAGGAAAGACAGATGCCTTTGTTACCACACTCTCCTGTAAATCTGATCATCCTCAGGGCCACCACCCTCCTCGTTCACCTCCAGATCCCACACAGGAGTGTCCGCTCCATGGAGCTACATCTCAGGCAAAACGTGAGTTGCAAGAGAGACTAGGAAATGCAGTTTTACAGGAACTAAAACTAGAATAGGGATTGTCACGAGAGTTGAATAAGATGATTTAGCTTCTGCCACACGTACTGGGAACTGGGCACTGTTCCAGGCAGTATGGATAGAGCAATGAACGGGAGAAACAAAGTCCCTTGCCTGTGGAGAGAAAGCCTGGGGGGAGGCAGATAACTAACAAGTTCCTGAAATTTCTGCTAGTGGTAAGTGCCCGAAGGAAAATGGAATGGAGTGACAACTTGGAAATAGGGATGTTGCTTTTTATAGCGATCCAGGAGAAGCCCTGTGAATAAGTGAAGTTTGAGTAAAGATTTGAATGATGAGAAGCAGGAAGTGTATGAAAATCTGGGGTGCCTCAGTGGATAGAGCATCGGCCTGTGGACTGAAGGGTCCCTGGTTTGATTCCAGTCAAGGGCACATGCCCAGGTTGCAGATTCAGTCCCCAGTAGGGGGCGTGCAGGAGGCAGCCAATCAATGATTCTCTCATTATTGATGTTTCTCTCTCTCTTTTTCTCTCCCTTCCTCTCTGAGATCAATAAAAATATATTTTTAAAAAAGAAAGTATGGGGAAAGAATATTTCAGGTAAAAGGAGCAGTTCAAAAGCTGTGAGGTGGTCAGCTTGGCATGGCAAGGGCAGAGGGAGCGATGAATGTATGACCAGAGATGAGGTCAGCTAGGCAGACAGGGACCAGAGCACACAGGAGTTTGGGCATGATACTAAGTGGATCATGGAAGTTGTAAGCAAGGCAGTGACTTGATGTCACTCACATTTCTTAAGGACCCTTCTGGCTGCTCCATGGAGAGTAGACCATGTGAGGGCAAACGGAGAAGCCAGGAGACTGATTCAAAGACATGTGCATTGTCCCCGGAAGGAAGATGGATGCTTGGGCTGGAGTGGCTGCAGAGAGGTGGGGGAAAGTGGTCCAATTCTGGGTATGTTTTATAGTTAAACCCTATAGACAGTGGCTTGTGATCAGATGTTGAAGGTGAGGGGAAATGAGGAATGATGCCTGAGAGTTTGGACTGAGCCAGTAAGTGGATGGTGGCGCCATTAATAATAATGGGTGAAGTCTGGGAAAGAATCAGGTTTAGCGGTGGAAGGGAGAGAATTTAAAGAATAGACATCGAAGATGTAGAGTTGCCGTAGGGATAAGCTCAGGGAAGAGGTGAGGCCGAAGATGTCAGCTGGGGAGACATCAGGATATAGATGTTCTTAAGGCCAGGAGATTGGAAGAGTTTGCATAGGGAGAGAGTGTAGGTTTAAAAAAAAGAAGAGGATCAAGGATGGAGCCCTGGGCCACCCCAACATTTATCATTTGGGAAGACGAAAAGGAAGCATTCATTGACTAGTTTTTAAGAAAGATGAAAAACAGGGAAGTGTGGTGTCCTGGTTACTAAGTGAATAATACTTTCTAAAGGAGGTACTTGGTAGATTCAGAGGTCTAATAAGATGGCAATTGATGCTTTTGGTTCAGTGGGGGGGGGTTGGTGATGACCTTGTAAAGAGCCACCTTAGTTTAGTACCCGTCATGGGCATGCAGGATGGGACTGATCCAGGTGAGGGAGAGAAACTGATTAGAGGAAAGGGGTTAATTGTAGAAGTGAAGCTGGTTAGAAGAGAGGAAGGAGAGGGTGGAATGCTGGCCTTACACAGGATCAGGGCAGTCACTGGAGGAGGGTAGAATGTGGATTTAGTGACAAGTCACAAGATGGTCCTGGTCAGGCTGCTGACATCTAGTAAGGAGGGTGTGTGGCTGTCAGCTCAGATTGAAGGCCGGAGAGGAGGCTGGTAGAGGTTTGAAACAAAAGAATACGGTGTGACAGACTTCTTTCTGAGAGTGAAAAAGTGATTTCTTTTGAGAGAGAGAGAGAGAGAGAAAAAAAAATATCCTGGTATTTCTCGTTTGCAGTGAAGTCAGTGGTCATGAATTTCAAGCAGACCTGTGTATAAGTTCTAGTTTTTGCTCATAACAGCCTTCATGTTAGAGCAATAATGCTCTAATATTGTTTTGTAAAAGAAAAGAGTAGAAGTTCTGATGGTGGGGATTGCACACCGAGAGAGGGAAAACCAGGACAATGGCAGGTGTTGGCAGTATTTTCAAGAGCCAGGGCGCTGTGGTGCCCCTGGAGTCGCACCTGTGGGCCACTTATTCCTGATGCCTTACAGTGGGCATCCTAGCCCTCGACCATCTTCCCAGGAAAACCCTGAACCTCTAGTGGCTCCTGTGGGGACAACCCACAGCAGCCTTTCATTCATCTACCATCCACCCATCTAGTACTTTCCTTTTTAAGTACCCAAGACACTCAGGACTAAGATGAACAAGCCTTAGTTGAATGAACCTAAATGACCCCTCTTTCACTTAAAACAATAGCGAACATATAAACTGCACTTATAGGCTAGGTACTACTGAAATTTGTATATTTCACTCTTTTAATCTTCCCAGCTACCTCTGAGGTAGGCATTATCTTTTCCCTGTACCATAGACGAGGAGACTGAGGCATGACCCCATAAGGCTAGAGTTTGGAATCGGACAGTCTGGCACCAGAAGCTAACCTCTACTGCCTGCTTTTTATTGTTTTGTTGCCTATGAATCTATAAATTTCATGTTTTTAATTACCCAGAAACATGTATACACTACAGTGAGATTCTAGTACCATATTAAAGTTTACATTTCGAGCTCCAATTAAAGATTCACCTTCATGAATAGATGCATGCGATAAAGCTAAGATCTTTGTAATTCTAGAGGCAAGTGTAATTTCCTCATCAAGTTTATAACTATTTCAAATATCGAGGGCTTTAGGCAAAGGCCTTCTGGAAATGTTATAATTAAAAATAAATCAGCAGCCCTGCTGGAGTGGCTCAGTGGGTTTAGCGTCCTCTCGCACCCCGAAAGGTTGCTGGTTCAACTCCTGCAAGGGTGCGTAACCCAGGTTGTGAGGTTGCTGGTTCGATCCCTGGACAGGGCATGTATGGAAGCAACCAACCGATGTTTCTCTTTCACAATGAGATATCTCTCTCTCTCTCTCTCTCTCTCTCTCTCTCTCTCTCTCTCTCTCTCTCTTTCTCTCTCTCTCTCTCTGCATGCCCTTGAGTGAGGATTAAGTAAATAAATCACCAATGAAGAGAAGCAGCTTCTAATAAATCAATATGTAGTTTTTGCTGTTAAACTAATGTTTAATTTTGATTTGCTTACAGATTTAAGTTTATTAGTTTAGAGCCAATTACATTAGTAAAAATTGTCATTTCAGAATCTTAAAAATACAATTTTGTGAATTAAAAATTTTTACTTCTCTGGTTAAGGCTGCTTCAAATATAAAAGGTATCAAAAGGATACTGATCCGCCTCTTTTAACTTGAAGATGAGAGACCAAGTTTGGTAGGATTTTTCAAAACTGGCATGATTTCTTCTTAAGTCTTTCTTTATATGAATTTCCCAGTGGTTGCAAACAGAACCACTAGTGTGTCCAGTTTTGTACAAGCTCTATCACGCATCCAGAAATTGCAGAGTTCGTCGTGGTATGTTTTTGCTACATTTGCTTCATTCCATCTTCACCACTGATGCTCTGAATGTTGTTAAGATATTTCTCCTGAGCCTCTGTCCTGGGCATCTCCCTGTGGGTTTTCATCGCAGTTGCTGCTCGGTTGTCCATACGCATTCTGCTAGGCTGATAACGTTATTTGTCTGCCCGGCCACAGGTCATCATTGCGCTTTCAGAAAAGCACCGTTCGCACATCCCCTACAGGAACTCCATGATGACCAGCGTCCTGAGAGACAGTTTGGGAGGGAACTGCATGACGACCATGATCGCCACACTCTCTCTGGAGAAAAGGAACATCGACGTATGTTGGTTCTTCTTTCTGGAGCTCTCAGTCTGAGTTACTAATGTTAGTGCAGAGTCGAGCATCTTGGGTGGGTTTCCATCTTTTCAGCTGGGTTAGGGTATGCCTTTAGGTTAGGTACACCCTACACAATCCACAGCTTTGCATTATCTGTCCGCATTAGAATGACTTCACTTAAGAACTGACTTCATGTAGCACAGGATGGTTTGAAGAAGCCTCATACACAAATTCCAGAAGACCTGCTGACGGGTGGTTCATTACCTTGCCAGAGACAGGCGAGTGGAGGCATCAGCTTCTCCTGCCCCTCTTTGCTGTTTACAAAGATACCTGGGAGACATCTCCGAGACGTGTCCTTCAGCGCGTTGCTGGGCACACTACCCAGGATGCTTTGGCGGGACTCGCTAGGGAAGGGCTTTCCTGGATCGCTTTAGAGATCTAGCTGATGTCTCTCCTGCATTTCGGTTTAATGTTTGTGTTCCAGACTTTCTCTGAAAGAGGAAGTGGCAGGTGCCTCTCCAAACAAGGCCAAGCCTCCCCCTGCCCTGCACCATGCCTCTCTTTTTGGTTTGCTACAAGCATTTCTTTTGTCAACTTTCCTCCTTAGGGACCTGGCCCCTTTTCTAGTTATGACTGGAATATGTGGCTCTGTTTCAGCAATCAGCAGTGAGAAATGCATGCCAGTGGCCACGTAGGACCTCTGGCTCCCCCACCCCTTTGGCGCTGACCATTCTAGCAAAGCTCCCTGACCCGGAGCCACGCTTCCTCATTGGGTTTCTCACACATCGCTCTTCAGATGTGCGTCTTTTCCCTCGCCATCTCTCTGCGCCATGACATCTTAAGGCGTTGTTTTCCTTTCTCAGGAGTCTATATCTACCTGCAGATTTGCACAGCGGGTGGCACTCATAAAGAATGAAGCTGTTCTTAATGAAGAAATCGACCCCAGACTGGTAAGCCACTTTTAACTGAATGTGTTTTTAAAAAAATCAAAGTACTATATCAAAGATTAGCTACACTCTGGGGGCACCGACTCCGCCTAACCAGGCAGTGTTCTTAGTCCTGAGCGCACGCTGACTTGCCTAATCCTCCCAACAACCTTATGAGCAGACGCTGTTTCTAGCTCCATCTTACAAATGGCAAAACTGAAGCACAGAAATGCTAAATAACTTGCTCAGAGTCATAGGTAGCAGAGCCAGGATTCAGACACAGACAGCCTGACTCAAGGGCCTGTGCTCTTACCTGCAGTCCCCCATTCCTCCACTAGGGCATGCATGAGTCCTGAGGACATACTCGTACTGTTACGTTTATATGCAGGTGGTTGCAGCCTTTCAAAAACACTTAACTTTCTAGAGACAATAATAATAGACCATCTTGTGAAAAGTTTGTAGAGAAAAAGGAAGTCCTACTGGTTATAAAATAGGACCCTATTTTGCATAACTGTTCTGTTATTTTTCTAGAGATTTAAAAAAATTTATAATGGTTTGATCCATGGAAAACTGGCCAAGCTTCTAGTTTTATAACAGTGAATTGGACTTTATCAAAGTGATTTTTTTTTAGGCAAAAAATATTTCCAAGTTACATGATTCAGTTACTCATAAACACAGTTATTTCCTTTTTTCTCTATTTTATGAAATGCAAAATTCACTCATGCCAACACTGAAAATATTGACATAAAATATTTCAATTTTGTAAAACTCCAAAATTTAGATTATGTTACTTTGCAAGTAACTCAGCTTTCTTTTTTTCTTCTTTTCTAGAAAATAAGCTGATATAAGCTTAATAGTGTGCATTGTAAAAAAAAAAAAAAAAAAAAAGTGTAATCTTACCAACAGTGTTTTATTTACAAATTTATCAAATTCCAAAAGAAAAAAATCTCAAATTCACCATTATCCATATTATACTTCCTCTTGCTTGCTTGCCCTTACTCCCATGAAATCATTCCTATGGAAGGCAGAAAAGGAGGAGGAGGGGGAGGGAATGGTGGGTCTGTGTTCTATCCCCTGGTGTAATTCTCTCCAGGAGAAACCAGTAGGTCTGGAAGGATCTATTCCCAGCATAGATCCTGGTCAAATATAGCGTCTCATGGGCCCCACTGGACAGGGGAGGCAATGTTCAGAGGAACTGAGTCAAGTGGAACTGGACTCCTGGGATGAATGCCCTGCTGCCTGAACCCTGTCAACAGCCCAGAAACATTACTGCGCAGGAGGAAGACAGTAATGGGTTATTAGCCAGAAGCCAAAAAATTCAAAGAAAATAAACATTTAGTTAGTTCTTTTTTTAATTTGGCTAAAGAGACTTTTCTTTAAAGGAACTTGAGGAATTTGAAGACAGGTAAACATTATCATGTGTTTGATGTAGGTCTGTGAGAAATTTAAAAACAAACGTCCAAAGCTAGTAGCTGATAATTGAACAAATGTGGAGGTCGTCCTGGTGCAGAAGGATCTGACAAGTACTGTTCCATGGTCTCTTTTATAATTGCTTCTAAAGCCTGACAGTACTGCTCATTACCTTATGTATTTCTGGAGCATAAGTGACAATTGAAAATTTGTCCTCAAAACCACCTCCAATACCACTTGAGTGTGATTTCCTATATCTTACCCTCAAAAGTTCACAGCAAATGTGGACCAGCCTTGTCAGCTTGGATCAGCATGGATCTGACTTGCTTTCTTTATGAGAATTAGTGCCTCAGAGAGACCAGGTGATGAAGGAACTGGAATCAGCCAGAGTCTGTGCTCACCGGGCACGCCTCAGACCTCAGGATGGCTCTCATTCTGAAGTCCCCACAGTGACTCGAGCCGGGAGTGTGGCTGCCATAATTTCAAAATCATGAAAAGTTGGCTGAGTTTTAAGATTTTTGTTCAGTAAAACAGAAGATATCGTATTTTCCTACGTGTAAGATGACTTTTTAACCCAGGAAAATCTTCTCAAAAGTTGTCTTATACACCGAAAATACGGTAATTTGTTGGATTTTACTTTGAAAGCCTCAGTAGAAGTAGAAAGAATGGCATCAAGATGAACTTAGTAGCAGAAGGGTACACATGAATGACTCACATAGTTCCTGTCCAAGGTTTTCATTCTGCATAGCTTGATGATTCTAAGAATCTTTTTAAAAAGAAGTTATTAACCAAAACCCACTCAGTTCTGTACATTTATTTTTTTAAATATATTTTACTAGGGGCC
>PVJC01038501.1:0-16731 GCA_004026665.1 Murina feae | reverse complement strand
TGTGTTCTTTTCGTGGTTTTTCTGAAATAGTTGTTCACAGCTGCATATGCGGTGTCTACCCTATGCCGCCATCTTGTTTCTCAAGATTATTTTTTAAAAAGGACATTAAAAAATACTTTGAAATAAATCAAATGTAGAATTTCTACAAATATTTCCCTTTTGTAATGAATTATATATGGTGAGTATATAATGAAAAACTACAGCTTGGATATTCTACTCTTGCTATAAATATAATTAAATCAATAATTGTTAAATTGATTAGAAAAATTATTTTCATAGATCAGTCATAAGTGTTGTCATTGTGTTTTATTCTAAACATGATTTTTTTAGTGAATTCATGTATTGAAGAGGAAGATAATCTGACAAACATCAGGAAAATTTAATTAGATTATCCTATATAATAAAAGAGAAACATGCAAATCAACTGTCCCTCCACTATGCACAAGCCATGCCCACCAGCCAATCAGTAGTGAATATGCAAATTAACCCAACTAAGATGGAAGTGGCCACAGAGCTGGAGTGAGCAGGAGGCTTGGGTTGCCTCTGGTGATGGAGGAAGCCAAACTTCCCACCTGCCCTGGGCAGCACTCAGTTCTGCTCAAGACTACAAAGTTTTAATTATACAAGATAAATAAATTCCACCCAAAAAGAAGAAAAAAAAGGAGAGACTTGGAGCTTGGATTGCTGGGGAGCTTGGCCAGACTGCAAACAGCCATAAGTCCATCAGTCCCTCACCCAGGCTGGCCAGGCATCTCACCGGGACCCCCACCCTGATCCAGGGCACCCTTCAGGGCAAACCAGCCAGCCCCCACCCATGTACCAGGTCTCTATCCTATATAAAAGGGTAATATGCAAATAGACCCTAACAGCAGAAGAATTGGGAATGACTGATCACTATCACACACTGACCACCAGGGGGCAGATGCTCAATGCAGGAGATACCCCCTGGTGGTCAGTGTGCTCCCACAGGGGGAACTCTGCTCAGCCACAAGCCAGGCTGATGGCTGCCAGCACAGCGGTGGTGGTGGGAGCATCTCCTGCTTCAGCAGCACCAAGGATGGCTGCAGCTTATGTCTGCTCCCCTCTGGCAAGTGGACATCCCCCGAGGGATCCTGGGCTGCTAGAGGGATGTCTGACTGCCAGCTTAGGCCCAATCCCCCGGGGGGCAGGTGGACATCCCCCAAAGGGTCCCAAACTATAAGAGAGCACAGGCTGGGCTGAGGGACACCCCCCTTAGTGTACAAATTTTTGTACACCAGGCCTCTAGTATTGTATAAAGTTAAGAAAACAAAATTATAAACATTAAAATGGAGGAAAGAAGAAACCTAGCCATAACTGTTATTTGAGAGCTAAAATCATTTTATTAACATAGCGATTTTTATTCATCTACAAAGTTACATTAGTTACTTTTAGGATCACAAAATGTGAAATGACTAAATGATTGCTTCTAAGTTAAATAAATCACTGTCTTATTAACAGCAAATTACCTGCCTACTGCTTACTAAAATTATTAGTCACATATCTTAATTTAATAGTTCCCAATAAAAGTAATATATTTGTAGTAAATACATAAAGAATTTTGGGACTGAGGTGAACTCTTCATATATATATCTTAAGCTTTGATGATTATATTATAGTGATTATTTTGGAGGGAAAATGTTAGAATAAAATTGCAGACGAAAACAAATCAATGATTTTAAAACTTTACAAGTTCATCAATGAAAATTTGTGGCAACTACTATTTCTGCCTTTTCCTAAATATTTAAATCATGGTTTCACATACAGTGAATTTGTCTACCTATGAGTAGAGTATCTTGAACAACATGGACTTGAACAATATTAGTCATACAGATATTTAATGTTGCTTCTTCATTCAGTTAAATGGTTTGGAATACCTTAGCTAACTCTTTTCCATTGATTTTATTGGGTGACCTTACTTAATAAAAATACATAGGTTTTCAGGTATACAATTCTGCAATACATCATCTGTTTATTGTATCGTGTGTTTGTCATCCCAAGTCTTTTTCCATTACCATTTATCCCCCTTCCTCTACTTCCTCCCACGCCCCATTTCCTATGGGAATCACCATACTATTGCTATGTCTATGAGTCTTTCTTTCTTTTTCTCTTTTTTCTTTGCTTAGCTACAATTTAAGCACATTTTTGGGCTGCAGCCACCGACAGGCTCTTGAAAGCAAGTATACTAGGGAACATTTTTAAAGGCATAATTTTCTACGTGTCATATAATTTTTAATTTTAATTTATAATTTTAAAATTGTGATGCTTGCCAGGAGCACATCAGGACCTATTTAGAGACATGACTAACTTAGAGGTCTGCAAATCATGATAAACAAAAAGTTGGGCTCCTTTTCCTTCATTTTATTTCCTAAACATCAGTATTTTTATGGTGATAGGAACATAAAAAAGTATGAAGACATTTAAAAAAGTATTGCATTTGAGAGTTTATAGAACCATTGAGAAATATGACTCACTGATGCAGTTTAGATGAAACATTATCTGACTCCTAGGAAGTGGTTAAGAACATGCCTTAATAAAGTCTTAAAAAAATAAAAATGGATTTATTCTCCTGAATGATGCTCTGAGATGCTAAATATCCTCAGGTTATGAAATGGTGAGTCTACACATTGGTAACAATGTCCATTATGATATTTAATCCTCACCCGAGGCTATTTTCCCATTGATTTTTAGGGAGAGTAGAAGAGAGAGGGAAAGATGACAAGAAATATTGGTGTGACAGAAACACATCAATTGGTTGTCTACTGCACAAGTTCTGACCAGGACCCAGGCCAGGGAGGAGCCTGCAACCAAAATACCTGCCCTTGACTGGAATTGAACCCTGGACCCTTCAGTCTGCAGGCTGACACTCTATCCACTGAGCCAAACTGACTAGGGCTCCATTATGATATTTAAAGATTATGATGTTTATCTTCCCATTAGCAAAAAGTTGAAACTTGCAGAATCAGATTAAAGTGGAACTTAAGAGGATAGAATATTAAATTAGGCCTAAGTTAAATGTATAATTTTGTAATGAAAAAATTGTATTTGTTTATTTTTCAATATAGATCAAATACTAAGTTTTCACTCAACATCATTTGGAAAATATATCAAAGCACAAAGAATAAAACCTCTTTTAGCATTTTGATATGAAATTATCCAGATGTAAAAGCATTTATGTACCCATGTGCATGAGTCTATTATATGTTAAATTAAGCTGTCACTATGGCATATTCTACATGTTTACCTATGCCTTTAAGTATTTTCTTCTTTCGAGTGATGTGCAGTGGGATCTTGGTTACATGTCAGCAGCATTACACATATATCTGGGAAAGCTAATAGGCAGAGAAACCATACAGTGGGCACAATCCCCTGTGCTGTCTGCATACCACAGGTTAGAAGAGGCAGAGAGAATCTACAAGTGAATACTGCCAAGTTGTCAGTTCCATCTCTATATTGACGGTGTATGGAGGCCATCTATTTGACTGTATAATAGTGGATGCATTGTGAATGAATAAATGTCTCTATAAGAAAGGGGAGGCCTGTGAAAACCAGTGGCAGAAATTATATTTTGTTCTTGGACTCAGATCAGGTGAACTAGTTCTCTGCTTAGCTACTAAAAGAGGAAATTTTTTTTCTCTAGAAAAAACTTGTCTTTTACCATCCCATAAATAACAGTAACATCATAAGTATATATACTTAGATTTGCTGGAATATAGGATGCATTTTTCTCCATAATTTTGAATCTCATGAGCCTCTATCACATGTGGAAGTCCTTGCAACACTGGTCCGTTGATGTGTTCCCTTTAATGCTGCTGTAACTCTGCCTTAGAAAGCTCAGCTGCCGGACCACCTGCAGGGTCTCTCAGTGCAGTAAGGCTGGCATCAGTGATGGTAAATAGCTCCCACACTAAGATGCCTTATGCCTTAGTGAGCTTGGGCTGCTATCACAACATACCTCAGATTGAGCATTCTAAACAGGAGCTTATTTCTCACACGTCTGGAGGCTGGAAAGTCCAAAATCAAGATGCTCACAGATGCCTTCAGTGCTCTGCCTGGATTATAGAATGCTCACTTCTCACTGGATCCTCACCTGGCGGAGAGGAAGCTGTGATGTCTCTCTCTATTCTTATGGGGCACCAATCCGATCATGGGAGCTCTCCCCTCACACCCTCATCTAAATCTAATTACTTCCCGGAGTCCCAGTTCCTAAGGCCACCACCTTGAGGGATAGAGCTTCAGCCAATGCGTGAATTTGTACAGGACACAGTCATTTAGACCACAACACCCAGGTCCAGGTGTTATGGGACATTGTGAGACATTATAATATAGCCAATGTACTCGTGTTTATTTTTTCAAACGATTTCTCCTGAAATTATGATGCAAGCTCTATCAAGGTACCTTTTTCACAGCATGGGATTTAATATACTGATAAATATACTTAAAAACAACTTGATATTACTTTGAAGGTAAACATGTGAGTATATAAAACGGGGATCAGATTGAGTAAAAAGTTTGGGTCTATCTTTTTGAGGCCTCAAACTTACATGAAGAACTTGAAACTGAGATCTGAAGAGGAAACCTTCAGTCTTATGTATAAAAAAGAAGCTAAAAAAATAACAACAGACTGCCTAAAAAGTAAATAGAGAAGAGAAGATAATGAAAACATAACTAATAATAATACATGAAACATAAAACTACGGTTAAGAGATTTAATGAAAACATTGCTTTGAAAATGATGTTATCCTATGGTAGATTGTATCAAGAAAATGAATACATGATAGTGATAAGCAACTTTACAAACAAAATTAGGGGCATAAATAGAAGTAGATTTTAAAAATAGCAAAAGGATATCTGACAAATTAATGTTGACTTTTACAAACTTAGCAGAAAAGAACAAATAATTAGAAAGATATAGGCAAATCTTTTTTCAAAATATATAAAAAATGAATATTTTGATATCTAAAAGATATGATAAATTAGTGCTCAAAATGTTCACAAACAGAAATGTAAGAACCAAATAGTGTCACATGTGAGTTCTACAGTATTTAATTATCAGACAATTTAAATTATATTTTAAACAAATTGTTCAGAGAAGAGAAAAAAATATCATTCTATGGGACCAGAAGAATCTTGGTATCAAAACCAGACAGGAGATTACAGGGCAATATAATTTATGAATGTGTATTAAAACTTCTGAAGAACATTTTACAGATAAAATCTATCAGTTCATTAAAAAGAAAGAATATATTATGACCACATTAAGCCCATATGAGGAGTGCATTGATGGTTTAATATTATGTTAATAAGGCATTGATATAAGAATCTATAAAAGTCATTTTGCACTAACTTTCATAAATTTTTATTATTGTAATAAATAGGGCAAATATTTTATAAATTAATACACCCATTTATTACTTTAAAATAAAATTTAAGTAATAGAAATAAGAAGTAAAGGCTTTAACCAGATAAAGAATGGCTATCCAAAGCAAATGGCCACCATTATTTCTACTGGCAACCATTAAGCATTATCTTCATGAATAGAAACAGAACATGGAACCCATAATGGCGTATTCTATGCAAAAGAAATTTCCTAGTCCATGAAAAAAAGACATTAATATGAGGAGAGAACCTGTGACTTACATAAAGAAAACTGTAAAAATATTCATTGATGAAATATTAGTAATTTTGCATTTCCATACTCCAGAAGCAAATTTAAAATAATTTTTAAAATTAATGATTTTAACAAAAGCAGAACATATTGAAAGATTTCCAATAAGTTGACCAAGACAAGCGGGGTAAAAGCGAAAGATCGCGTTTATTGATAGCCCTCGGATGAAGTCACACGGTCCAGGGACAAACACAGCCCATGTGAGTCACAGACACACATGCCTGGCAAAGCTTCTTTATGCTGCTGTTGGGCCAATCAAGTTTGTCCTCGGTAGATTGTTGGGGGGGGTGGTGATTTAAGTTCAAGTGAGGAGTTTGTACAACTGCACCTTGGCCATCCTGAGAAATTCCAGATGGCCGTTAGAAGGGTGTTTTTACGGCACCAGTTTTATCAGGGCTGCAGTTTGGCCTTGGGCTGTTTATTCCGTTCAGCGGGTGGAATCTTGAAGGTCCCTTGTCTGCCCAGCCCCCAGACCTTACACATATATCAGAAGATATATACAGTACTCAAAAAAAAATTACAACATGTCTAAAAATATTAACTATGTCACTATTTTAAGGGTATTATTTCTTTGAAAATTGATTGATAGCTTTAATAGAATTTAATTTCCAGAAAAATATTTGAAGAAATTGAAAGAAAATATCTCTAAATTTCTAATAGAGGCAAAAGGACTAAGTGTAACAAATACACTTCTAAAATAAGTGATTTCCTCCCAGCTATTCAGACATTTATGAAACTATATTAATTAAACACATGTGGCATAAGCCAGAGATAAACACACTAACCAATGAAGTAGAATGTGAGCCTAGAAAAAAAATCATGTACGGAGCTTGATGTATGGCCAAAGTAACATCATTTTTAATTGAAAAAGAAGTGATCTATAAATTAAAGGGTGGTGGGACAATGGTGGTGGGTATTCAATTGAGGTGTTAATCTGAGACTGCATTTTTTTTACCATGCCCGGTAGACATAGATAGAAATGATATGTACGAATTTCAGATGGATTAAAGATTTAAACCAGTATGGAGTTTCCTCAAGAAAACTAAAAATGGAACTCCCATTTGACCCAGTATTCCTACTTCTAGGAATATGTCCCAAGAAACTAGAAACACCAATCAGAAAGGATATATGCACCCCAATGTTCATAGCAGCACAATTTATGATAGCTAAGATTTGGAAACAGCCTAATTGCCCATTAGCTGATGACCTGATTAAAAAATTGTGGTACATGTGCACAATGGAATATTACACTGTGGTAAAAAAAAGGTATTCTTAGCATTTACAACAATGGATGGAACTGGAGAGCATTATGCTCAGTTAAATAAGCCAGTCAGGGAAAGATAAATATCACATGATCTCATTCATTTGTGGAATATAATGAACAACATAAAGGGATGAACAAAACCAGATCCAGAGACATAGAACCATCAGACCTCAGAGGGAAGGAAGGGACGAATGGGGTTGAGGGGGAGAGATCAACCAAAGCATGCATATAAGTCTAACCAATGGACACAGACAACAGAACATGGTGAGGGCATGAGTGGGGTGAGGGGTGGGAGGCAAAGGGGCAATAGGGACACATATGTAATACCTTAATCAATAAAAAAATAAAAATACCAAAAGCAAATTTGAAGGCAATATTAACTACCTTAATAACTGTGTTCTTGTAAAGTATACTATTCAAAGCAAAAAAAAAAAAAAAAATGCATGAATAAACTAAAATACCAAAAGCTGCTTATTGAAATGAATTATAAAGAAAGTAAGACAATCCACAAATCAGAGCAAGATATTTGAAAAATATTTGTATTCAATTTCAAGAACAGTTTTACACAGTAGAAAAGAAAGGAAAAATCAAGTATAAAAATAGGCAAAAGACAAATATAGACATTTTAAAGAAACAAAAGAATAGATGTCTCCACAAAGAACTGAAGCCATCATTTTTGTTGATATTATGGAAATGCATACACATCGCAATATACAATTCTATATTTACTAGGTAAGCAAAAAGTAAGATAGCTAAACAATACAAAATTTTGGCAAGGGTGTGGATCAACAGAGGCTTTTATACATTCTAGTGAGATAGAAAATTGCTAAAAATCACTCTGGGAAAAATATGTCTTATCTTTTAAAATATGCAAAAACAAAATTTAGAAATTTCATTTCCAAGTATATACATATGTGCCAGGAAACATGGTAAAATGTTCAGAGCAAAAATCATTTATAATAACTAAGTAGAAACAACAGAAGTATCTCTAGACTGGAGGACAGACAAGTAAATCTGGCTATATTCTTGAAATGCGAGGACTGACAAACTTTGGCCCATGAACCAAAGATGGTGAGGCTCCTGTTTTAGTAAATCACATTTTAGTGAGACAGCCATACTCATTGGTTTATGTATTGCGTAAGGCAGCTTCTCCTATATCACAGCAGAGTTTGATTTGCCCTACAAAGCCAAATATATTTCCTATATATTTACTTACAGAAAAAGTTTGTTAAACCCTGGCCTAATGGAATATTACACAAAAGTGAAAATGAAAGAACCATGAAACAGCATGAATGAATTGAAGAAACATAATGATAACTACTAAATGATACTATATTTTAATGAAGATCTAATGAGGCAATATATTTTTAGGAATACAGACATATCTTACCTAATAATAGAGAAACGTGTAAATTGACAATCCCTTTGCTATGCTGACCAGCCAATCAGGAGAGTATGCAAATTAACCTAACAAAGATGATGGTTAATTTGCATATGTAAGCGCGAAGCAGAGGAGTGGTAGCTGTGAAAACTGAAGGCTCTGGCCAGAACAGCAAAGACTGAAGGCTCCAGCCGGAGCAAAGGCCTGGGTCCTGCATGCAATGGGCATCTAGTATTTATTATAAAATAGAGAAATATTCAAGTCTAGTGAATAACAATTCTGATCATTGGCTATCTTATGGTGGGAAGCAGCTGGAAAGATTAGACAATTTGCAATATTATAATTCCTGTTGGGTGACAAATTGAAAAGCATTTATTTTACTATTTACATTTATATATTACATATTCAATATATCTTTCTATAGGTTATCATATTACTTTAATTCTAATATAAATTTGCCTTAGTCACAGTAGGGGAAATATGTGCATATCTGTGTATTTATAAATAATCTACATATGGGAAGAGGATGTGGAAAATCTCTTAGTAAATGAAAGAGAAAGACATATTTAAAGAAGAGTAAGCTGTGTGTGTGTGTGTGTGTGTGTGTGTTCACATGTGTTTTGTTATTATCTTTATCCTAAGTAAAGTATTATATTTGAACTAGAGGCCCGGTGCACAAAATTCATGCACTGGGGGGTCAGAGGGTGTCCCTCAGCCCAGCTTGCACCCTCTCCAATCTAGGACCCCTCAAGGAATGTCCAACTGCCAGTTTAGGCCCAATCCCACCAGCAGTCAGACAACCCTCTCACAATCCAGGACTGCTGGCTCCCAAACGCTCACCTGCCTGCCTGCCTGATTGCCCCTAACTGCTTCTGCCTGACAGCCTGATCACCCCCTAACCACTGCCCTGCAGGCCTATTCGACACCTGACTGCTCCCTTACTAGCCTGGTTGCCCCCAATTGCCCACCCTTGCAGGCCTAGTTGCCCCAACTACCCTCCCCTGCAGGCCTGGCCCTCACCAACTGCCCTCCCCTGCTGTCCTGGTCACCCATAACTGACCTCCCCTGCTGGCCTGATTACCCACAACTGCCCTCCCCTGCAGGCCATCTTGTGGGAGCCATCTTATGACCACGTGGGGATGGCCATCTTTTGACCACATGGGAGTGGCCATCTTGTGTGAGGCTGAGATGGTCAATTTGCATATTACCTCTTTATTATATAGGATAGCAACATATAGTAGTGGTTTGAAGGAAGATTTAGAAACAGTATGTGTATTTAAAAATTATAATATACCACTTCCTAGCTCTTTAAATGTGAACAATTTAACCCATCCATGGAAATTCTATGTTCTCAAATGGTAGAATGGCACTCCGAATAGGAGCTTCAAAATGATGTCTGTTTTTGTTTTATTTTTAATACTGGGGGCCCAGTGCACAAAAATTTATGCACTTGGGGTGTGCAGTCCGGCCTCCCCCTCTCGCAGTCTGGGACCCCTCAGGGGATGTCCACCTGCTGGTGTGCCTGGCCAGGCTGGGTGAGGGGGTGATGGCTGTTTTCAGGCTGGCCAAGCCCCCCCCCCACAGTGGGGACCCTCATCCCATGGGGGTGTGGCCAGCCTGGGTGAGGGGCTGAGGGCCGTTTTCAGGCTGCCCACAGCTCCCATTGACCCAATGTTCCAGCGAGGCTGGCTGGAATCAGGTTTCTGGGGTTTATTTATCTACTATAATTGAAACATTGTTGCCTTGAGTGGAGGCCTAGGCAGACAACAAAGCCTCCTGTTTGCTTCAGTTCCATTGCTTCTATAATTGAAACATTGTTGCCTTGAGCAGAGGCCCAGCTGGCCTAGGCAGGCAGTTTGCCCCATCACTGGTGCAACAGAAGCCTCCTGTTTGCTATAGCTCCATGGCTGCCTGCCACTACCTTGACTAGGTTAATTTGCGTATAGTTGCTCTGATTGGCTTGGCTGGGGGTGTGGCTTGGCTGGGGGTGTAGTTTGGCTGGTGGGCATGGCTTAGGTGTCTCAGAGTGATGTTTAATTTGCATATTACTCTTTTATTGGATTAGATATTATTGAGAAATGTTATTCTTGTAACTAGAATAACCTTTAATTTACAGAAATATTTAGAAAATCAGAAGACAAACTCCAAAGTACATAATATAAAGTAGCTTCCTGTTTTAAACATTTTTGAGAAAAGGGAAAAATAATCCTGATCAGATGAGCTTGCTCATATGTGTCACTCTTTTGATTTTTTTCTTAGTTATGCATGCATTAAAACAAAACAAAACAAAACAAAACAAAACACCTTAACATTTTGGAGTTGGAAGGAGCATGATAATATTCTGAATCTGTTTGTACTTCAGGCATTACAAAATATTTTCCACCATGTAGCAAGGATGTGCTTGCTTAATTCAAAATACGCATTGCTTCTCCCATCTAACTTTTTTTTTTTCCAGTTTGGATAGATCTCCTAGATCTATCAATGTCATCTTATACTTTTAAGACTGGCTTTGCTGGGTTGTACACATCTCAGATTCAAGGTCATAAACTCAGTGGTTAAGGTCAGACTACCCAATTTAAATGGCTAATAAAGATAAATTTCACTACTTGCAATGTCATAAGCTTTTATACTGAGATGATATAATTTCAAAAGACAACTTATTTTATAGTTAAGTTAGGATCTTTTTACCATTTCTTTATTGTTTTAATTTTTCAAATGCAGTTGGCATTCAATATTATATTCAGTTGTACCTCATGGTGGTAGACATTCATATAACTTGCAAAGTGATCCTCCCAGTAACTCTAATACCTACCTGTCTTTATAACCTTTGAAAGACCCTATTAGTTTTAAGGGTCAGCTTGGAAAACTTGACTTCAGTATATACTTCTCATTTTATAGATAAATAAACTGATCCTAGACAGGTTAAGCAATTTGTCTACAATGAGACATCATGATTGTTGCAGATAAGGTTATTTGATTTATTTCTCCCATCAATTTCATGCATAATGTTGATAAGTTCATAATTATTTACTCTTATCTTATGCTTTACTAAAATGACACCTATATTGGATAATGATGTGCCTGTATTAATCAGCATTCTCCAGAGAAACCAAACCAATAAGAAATACCTAAGAAAATATTTATTATAAGAGTTGGCCATGCAATTACAGATGCCAAGAAATCCCAACATCTGCCATACGCAATCTGAAGAACCAGGGAACCTAGTGATCTAATTCAGTCTGAACCCAATCACCTGAGAACCAATGGGAGCCAATGGTGTAAGTCTGAGTTTAAAGGCCCAAAAATTGGGGGGATGATGGCATAAGTCCTGATCTGAAAGCCCAAGACCCAGAAATGCCAATGTCCCATAGCAGAAGATGAATGCCTCTGCTCAGCAAAGAGAACACATTCACCCTTGTGGTTCTATTTGAACCCTCAAAAGATCACATGATCCCACATTGGTGAAAGCAATCTTCTTTACTCTACTGATTAAAATGCTAATCTGCTCCAGAAACACTCTTATAGACATATTCAGAATTAATTTTTATCAACAATCTTGTCATTCTTTAGGCCAGTCAAGTTGGCACATAAAAGTTAACCATCATGGTGCCCAAGACTACTCACTGAGTTTGAAGTGATCCCTGGCTGAAAACTATGATTTTTAGAATGGTGTTTTTATGATGTTTTCACTTCAACATTGCACCACAGTACAGGCAGATCGATGGAGTGGGGGAGAGGGGTATTCTCCTTTATTCCAACATTTGCGCTTAGTATTTCATACTTGTTACTGTTCCCTAATCAAGAGTTTTAAATGAATAGAACACCCCTAGGCATCATTTGTTTTGCATTGACTATTACTTCTGCAACATGTGACATGAGAACCCTTCGTCCTGTAGAAAAATGTCAAGAATTCCTAACCATTTTCAGGTTCTTGACACCTTTGTTATCCAGCAAGGAAGGCACTGTCATCATGTCAGCAATGCTGATCCTTTTCTTTCCTAACAACATTGCAATTGTCACTTTCCTGAAAGACATCTTAGAAAATTCACATACTTGCCAAATGTTAGAGCATCCTTAAAACCTGAATGTTGTTAAGAAGCACCATTCTAAACTACAGGAGTGGGCGAAATGCTCCTCATGCACCTTAATAATAACTGTTCAGAGAGTTGTGTGTCTTGAGAAAACTGTTGAGGCTGGCAGAAGCTGGAGTTTAAAATGCTGAAAGCAGACTAGCTCCTTTGGATCAGGAAGGCTCTGCTGATGTTGCTTCAACAGAATAGTTAGGCACACGCTTCAAATCCAGACTCAGCGGTCTATGACCTAGATTATTCCAACTATTGCTTATGTGACGACTGATCCTCTTACCTGTCTTCACACGTACACCCTGAAATCCATCCAACAACTCTATGTTGCTGGGATTTTATTTACCCTCCACATAAATATGGGTCCAACACACAATTTCATCGTCAAAGGAGAAAATGAATAACTTGCACAGGTAGAACTAGATTTAAGAAAAACCCACAGGAGATAGTGAAGGAACCCAGGGGACTGTCACTAGATCTGTAAGCGAAAGGATAGTTACCAGCACTCAGCAAGGCTTGTCGTTGTAGGAGAGAACATCCTGAAAAAAATTCAGCATTGTCAATCTTCAGCCTGGCACCGAGAGGACCAAGGGCATAAGTATCGAACTTCTATTATTACCCTTTGTTGTTACCTGCTTCACTAAAGCCAAGTGAATGTCAGAAGGTCAAGATGTTTGGTTGGTTCATTCCATAATAATCAACTCCCCAAGGCATACAGCAGGTAGAAAGAGATGGAGTGTAGATATGCACAGGCAAATTGAGAATGCCCAGCACATTCACATTTTACAAAGGAGGTACATGAGCTTGCAGAGGCTAAATAACTTGTCTTCGATGAAAAAGTGTGTAGTTGGTGAGATGGAATTTAATTTATAATCTTCTAACACGAAGTTCCGTGTTTTTGTTCCTATATGACCATTACAACACTTCTCATTAAAAATGAATGTATTCATTTTACTTTTCCTTTTCAGCAACATAGACTTTTATTTTAGTTGAAGTGAAAGGAGTATAAAAACACATCTCAGAGTAATAAATGCATGTGAATATTTTAGCAGCACAACAGGAAGTTATTCTTTATCTCTTTCAACCAACCAGGCTTTTATCAGAGCACCTCACATACACATCCATACATTCATACTTAGTGTACCTATAAAATATGTAAATCATGATAAATCCCAATACTTTAAAGACTATATTGTTAGCCAAGCCTTCACGGCTCAGTGGTTGAGCATGACCTATGAACCAGGAGGTCATGGTTCAATTCCTGGTCAGGGCATATGCCTGGGTTGTGAGCTCCATACCCAGTGTGGGGTGTGCAGGAGGCAGTTGATCAGCGATTCTCTCTGATCATTGATATTTCTATCTCCCTCTCCCTTCCTCTCTAAAATCAATAAAAATATTTTAAAAAACACATTGTTACCCTTTTCAAAAAATTAGAGTATCTATAATATGTTAATTAGACCAGATGTCCTTCTGGGTGTCCTTCCGGATGACCTTCTGGATGAAGCTGGAGCTGCAAGGGCCAAGGCCCTTGCACAAATTTCATGCATCGGGTCTCAGGTTTTATAATAAAATTAGTTTCTATTTAAACATTCTCCCAAAGAAGTATTTGTTAATTGTGTAATCCAATATTCAGCCATCCATCTCTATTTGTAATCAATAATTACAGAAACTTTTATTTGTAAGGTATGTTATTCAATACTGAGAAACAAAAATTTAAGACATTTTCCTTATTGAAGGAGAATCTTGATGTGTTGATATAGTTCTAACTAGTGAATTGTACCTTACTTTTTAATAGGATAGTTTCACAACAGTGTATTTGATTAAAGAAGCCAATAGTACCTTTCCAGAAAAACATATTTTTGATACATGGATTGCCTTTCCCAAACCAGAATAAGAAAGTACTGTGTCTCTTGTCTGTACAAGACTTTAAGATAAGGAGTCACTTGGAGTTGATGCTGACTTCGTAGGTAGATCCTCAAGGTTTTGAAAAAATGCAGAGCAGCATCCTCCTGGTATGTAGGTTGCCAAGGGCTCAGTAGACTACAATCATGAGATAAAATTGATGTTAATAGATACTGGCAAATGAGCCACTTTAAAAGACAAACAATTTTTTTTTAAAATCCTTACTCCAGGATAATTTTCCATTGAATTTTAGGGAGAGTGGAAGAGAGAAGGAAAGACAGAGAGAAACAACAATGTGAGAGAAACGCATTGCTTGATTGTCTCCTGCAAGAGCCCTAACCAGGGCCTGGGCCAGGTGGAGCCTGCATCTGAGGTAGGTTCCCTTGACCGGAATCTAATTCGGGACCCTTCTGTCCACTGGCCGACACTCTATCCACTGAGCCAAACCAGCTAGGGTGCAGAGAACTTTTTATTGTTGCAGATTAAGCTTCAATCGGCAAATGAAATATGTAAGTGTCAACATTATGCTAACATGGCGCTCTCACTCTTCTCACCTCTGCATCTAGAGGCACCTGAGCTCTTTGATTCATAGCAAATCAAATGTCACAAAGACAGTAAACATTGGGCATAGCTGTTGAGCATCTGATCAAGAAATAGATATTTAAATTGTTTATTATCTGAAATATTTCTCTTTCAACATAGTCCTTCAACATCATGTATTTTAGAAATCTATAGACAAATTAATTATATATAATAAAAACCTGTAATCACAATATAAATCAAATAACAATGACCTAGTCCCTTCCTTGTAAGTGTTACTTAGTTATTTGGTCTCTTTCTATCCACATAAAATCATAAGGAGGGAGCAGGGTGTGTAATCTGTAGCACTTTGACTTACAAATTGTTCTCATTAGTATTAATCAGGAGTTCTTGGAATTGGGGTTTCCTATTAACTCAGTGTTAGTACTAATGTTCCTGGAGTAACTTCCATTCTAAATAAGCCAACAAACATAGCCAGATGAGAACCAGTTCCTTTGTTATAAAGGACACAATAAATAATTTTTCATGACTAGGCAGCAGGATACCTTGGGTCTCAGGGGGCAGATACTGCCTCCCACTCTGTGAATGGAGGAAATGCACACATCTCATCTACCTCCATCCTACTTACCTAATTAATACTGTATCTCAACAGCAAGAGGGGTTTCGGCTGCTTGACTCAACGAGATCCAAACTCATGAGCAGGGACTGTTGCAAAAGAAAAGAGGTTTTATTCAGGAGCCACGGGACCTGGGGGAAAGGGGGACTCCCATCTCAAAGTCCCATCTCTCTTTCTGCTCAAGCTCCTCCTCCTCCTTTTTTTCCCCCCCTATCAATCATATTTTTAGGTTTTGACTGTGCTGAGTGTAAGCACCCCAGCAAGTCATCTTGACCAATGGGGGAGACTCCCAAGCATCTGACCGACTCTGGTAACAGTACTACCTTTTGGAAAGCTCAATAATCTGGAGAAATAGAAAAGTCCAAGACTTAAAGGGAATATTTTGGACATCAAGGTGCAGGAAATAACAAGCCATTATAAACATTTGCTCATGGAATGACTAGTTTTACTGAGTTCTCAATTATTTGTCACTCTGCAGTTTGACCAATCTAGCAAAGTTTTATGTTAACACTAAGTTTCTGAAATGACTGCACATAAATTCACAAGCAGCCTGTTGTTAACTTCATAATTATAGGTATTGTTTTACATGAAAAAAATCCCAATTTACACCCCTTTCTCTAGTTAATATTTAATTATGTCATCCTGTATTCTAAAAAAGGTTCCTGTGTAGATAAATCACAAAGCCATCCTAATTACTGGGTGCCTTAGAAAACTGATAGAAATTCTTTTTATTTTATTTTAAGGAAGGAACTAAACTTTAGAAAGATAGATTTGTTTTCATTGTGGATTTTATTATGTCCAATAAAATTCCATTTACATGGCCGATATATGTAAATACTGTGATTATAAAAAAAATGGTATAAAAATCTTAGGTGTGGCATTATCTACATAATTATATAGTCTACTTGCCATTTGATAAGTATATTTTTGAAATGAATAATATCCAGAATCAAAACAATGGCAATAAAATTAAAAAGCAAAAGTACATAAAAGACATTGTAAAGTACCAAATAATTAGCATTTTTTGGCTTTACAAAGAATGCAGCCCGGCCAATGTGGCTCAGTGGCTGAGAATAGGCCTGTGAACCAGGAAGTCATGGTTTGATTCCTGGTCAGGGCACATGCCCGGGTTGTGGGCTGGATCCCTAGTGGAGTCCTGCAGGAGGTGCCAATCAATAATTCTCTTTCATCACTGATGTTTCTATATCTTGCTCCTTGCCCCCAGTTCCTCTCAGAAATCAATAATATATATATATATAT
>PVJC01038500.1:0-16732 GCA_004026665.1 Murina feae | reverse complement strand
GGCTGGGTTTGTTTTGCTTCTTCATATTTCACATCCTTGACTTGCTTCTTGCGATCCTCTCATCTGCTGTTGGATCTCTGTATATTGTTCTTTATTTCAGTCAGTGTATGCTTGATTTCTAGCTGGTTCTTTTTCATATGCTCAAGGTTCTCACTAAATTTATCAGCAGTCTCTAGAAACTTCTTGAAAAACCTGATAAGTGTGGTTTTGAACTCTATATCCAGTCGTTTGCGTTCCTCCATTTCTGTCGTTGTTTAGAGTTTGGATTGATTTGGAGTTCTGTCTCAGCTGCAGACCCTTAGGTAATGTTGCAGGCAGGCAGGCGGGGTTGTAGGTGGGGTGGGGCGGGGGTCTCAGAGTCACCGGGGGTGGAGCGATTTACAGTGACGTTTGGGGTCTCTAAGCCGTAGGGTCTACGCACGATTCTCAGTCCCCGACTCTCCCGGTCAGTGATCAGTGCGAATAGCAGTGCTAGAGTGCCACTGGTCTTCCGCCGCCCCGTTGCCCTACAGCCCGTGTTGCATTCAGTGCGTCCGGGGAGTTTATAATCTTCTAAGCCGTGGACCGGATCGCCACTGCCACCCTTTCACCCGAACCGCTGCCGCAGCTTGGGAGGGGCGGGGCCTCGGGGAGTTTGCAGGGTAGGGCGGAGCAAATAGCTATGGCACTTCTCAGTCCTGCGCTGAGAGACACCAGGTCTCTGTTTCCCACGGTAATTGCTGCAAGCAACGCTGAGAGAAACCCGCTTTGGATTTCCTCCCGGTGCCAGTCAGTCCCCCTTCTCTGGGTGTCTGGGTCCTCAGAAACTCGCCTGGAACTGGAGTTCAGAGCCGCTGGGGACTTGTGGCTCTCTCCGTTTTGGAAAAGAACCGCGTCCTCCAGCGCCAGCTCCCTCCCCGAGCCCCGTGCGCGGGCCTCTGTACCTTTGTATTTGTACTTTGCTTCTGCCGCTCCTCCGAGTCTCGGACTCTTTTCTAGTTGTAGGATTTTCACTCAGCCAGCGTTCCTGTGGGTGTGAGTGGTGTTCGTGTTTTCTTTTCTTGGTTATTCCGAAATAGTTTTTCACGGCTGCATTTACGGTGTTTACCTTATGGCGCCATCTTGCTGTCTCTCTGCACTGGTGTTTTTAATTTTTATTTAAAAATCAAAATGCTGGTAATAATTTTTTCAAAAAAAATATTTGAAGACAGGTATTTTAGTATCAAGCGATTATTAATACATTCCGATTTTTTTGTTTTAAATCTGAGTGTTTCATAACACAATATAAGCTTCAGAAATAAATTTAAAATTAAATGAGTCATTCAGGAAAATTAGATATGCAGGTTTACCTGCCATGTGTTTATAGTTAGAGCTCACTCCCAAGATCATCTCCATGAAATCCCTGGTTTCTTTCGTTGTCATCTGAGAAAAAACACTGTCATTCTTCTGTGTTTTTTAGATCAATCTGTTGACACTGGTATCAAACAACTTTGAACTGATGTCGAATTGTGTAACAAGTGACAATATCAACTCCCAAGGCAGACCCAATGCTTGTTTCATGAATGCAGTTTGACAGGTCAGACACAAACCTGATACAATGTGCAGCAGCAGCAAGCAAGCATCACAAATAGTAAACAAACGCTTCCACTTTTTTGGGGAATATGTTTATATTCTCTGCAAAACATGTTCTATAGCAATTATTATTCCTCTGTTTTATCTTTGTTGAGATTCAGCTCAGGCATCACATGTTGTTAGTAGCAAAAGGTTTGCCACTTACTTGTGGATAAAAGCTCTGGCCCATAGATGCTGCTGTTTGTCAATGACTCCCAAAGACAACAAGACATCACTTTCCCTGGTGGGCTACTCATTTACTTTCTGGTTTGTTTTTTCTCTCCCACTATTCATCTCTGGTGACAAGTGTCAATTATGGACAGGAGATTTATGGGACAGGAAGGATAAAGCCCAATTTACAAATCATTTCCTGAGCAAGCAGACAGGTGCAACGACAGAGCCGGCTTGCTGTAATTGAATTTCTTGCTGCTATCTACTCAGTCACAAGAAGATGTCAACCTCAAGGATATTAGCTGTGCAAAAAGTCTTAATACACTATGATTTTGAATGTGGAGATGACAATATAGTCGGGGTTTTAAGTCTGGACTCTGAATGGAATATACTAAAGTGATTTCTTTCGTGTAAAAATAAAGATTTTCCTGACCCCTTAAATGGAGAGTTCATCAGGGACAATATGCCAAGGTAGGCTGACTTTAAATCCAATGGCAGTAATGGTTATGGAAATAAACTCCATCCAGATGTGTCTGAAAGTTGATTTATATAGAACTACTAATATACTAAAACTGAAGAGTATTTGTTGGATAAATTCACATTTTCAATGGGTAACTAGTTTGAACCTTGTTATTAATGGGAATATTTTCAATCATATGGTGTTATAAACTTGTAGTTAAATGTTGCCTTGTTTAAAAGAATATATAAATATATATATCATCATAGGATTCTATGATTATATTAATTGCAGTTTACTAGCTCTCAAAAATTTATGTACCTCGTTTAATTATTAATTTTACTTCCTTTGTTTAAATTCAACTTTTTCAATGCATATGTTAATAGGTAAAGACCTCACATACAGTGTTGATAATGTGATAATTTTTTTAAATGGGGTGAGGAACACATTGGACAAAATCTAGCCAAGAAATTTTTCTAAAATCTTAAATATTCTAAACACAGATTTTCCAACAGCCATTATTTCCTACTAGATGTTTAAGTTGGTTTTCATTTTTAGTTTAATGAACTGATTGCAGATAATGATATAGTGAATCATTTAAATGTGTGTGTCTAGAATTGCATTGGTAAGAGAATTTTCAGTTTGGTAAATATTGCTACATCATTAAGCAGTTTTATAAATGTCTAGTTCAACCTGAAATTTACAAAATTTTCCATTTTTTTCTGTGTTCTAGACACTTGATATGTTATATTTTAATTAACATTTTATTATGAATTAAATTGTCTTTTGTTGCTACCTATTTTCATACTTCTCTAATTTTGTTGATTTATTGGCCATTCCTATTTCATCGATTTCATATATTTTGTAGGTTGTTTTTCTTTTTTTAGTATTTTGTAATTTTTTATTAAAAAAAATAAATACTGGGCACTACTCCTTTGTCAAATAAACATATCATTCCCTCCTCCTGTGAGGTTTCTATTTTCATTTTTATAGTCAATTTTATCAATTTTTCTCTTTAAAGACTGGGTTTCCTGAAAATTTCTACTCTAATCAGAGGTCATGAAGAGAGCCCTCTCTATTTTCTTCAAAATTGTTTAAGTTATATTTTTCTCTTCACAATTGTCTTTATTCTATGAAGTGGATTGTGATGGTGTGCAGTACAATAAAAGGTGTTATAGTACTTTTTATTTATTTAATTATATATATATAATCAGCTATATACCCTATTTCTGTATATGTTTGAAGATATTTATTCTGTTTTCTTAGGCTACTTATCTGTGGTTTTGCTAAGAGCACATTTTTAATTCCATAGCTTTATAATGCATCTCTGCACATTTCTCTTCAAAACTGTTTTAGCTAGCCCCATTTTCCTTTTTGCATATGCAATTCAGAAATTTGATTAACTGATTAAGTTTTATACACATTCAATTGGAAATTTGATTATAATCACATTGAATATAAAAACTCATTTGAGAAGGCTTGATATATATATTATTATATAATATATATTATATAATAATATATATAATATATATAATATACATATATAGAGAGTATAGTACATATAGTGTATATATGTACTATATATACATACAGTATGAAGACTTCCAAAGCAATGAATATTGTCACCCTTTCAATATTTTTAGGACTTTGTGTCATTTGAAAGTGTTTTGTGTTTTTTTAAATATAAAATCTTGCAAAACACATGGTCCCTTGTAAATTTGTATCTATTTGCTTTTACACTAGCCAACTGCATTTTAAAAATCATGCTTTCAAACATTTTCCAACAACTGAATACTGCACACAGAGGAAAATACCCTTTATAATCATCTATCTTAATTGTCAAACAGTCCTCGGAGAAGGTGTTTTAACCATGGTATGTATCGGAACCAGGTTAAAACAAGTTACCTTTCCTAACGCAACTAAATCCATAACACTAAGAACATGAACTAGGTCTAATTTATTTTTCTTGTGTGGAAAGTGAGCCTAATTTGCAGATTATTACATATGAATCTTACGAAAAAGTTCTTTAACCGATGTTCCCTTTGCCCAATATGGCCATAAAGACCCCAAGACACGTTTTGTAGGCTGTGGTGTTCTGTCTCTACTTAAAAGTTCATCTCTTTTGATGCCCATGTAGTCCTGGGTTAATAACTGGTTTAGGTCCACTATTCCAGAGGCGACTGCAATTCTGTGTAGCCATTCCAAACCAAAGAAGGGTTTTGAGAAATGGGAGGTTCTTTATAAGCACAAGTTGTCCCTAGTTATTAAAATAAAAGCTTTCCCATATACAATCTTGTCAGCAGCAGCACTTAGTGACCTGAAGGGCAGCTATTTACTAAAAACAGGAACTCAGTAATTGAGGACCCCATACCATATCTCCAAGCCTGCACAAAAATACAGCACGAAGGCTTGAGCTAAATGCTTTTTACGCTAGTAGGGTTTTTAAGCTACAGAATGCTTTTTAAGCTACTTCAGCTGGGCCTTATTTCCATTATGATATTTTATATGTAATTCCCAATTGACTGGAGTTGGAATTACCTTAGTTTGGATGGGAACAAAATTAGCCTTCAACCTAACAAGCTTTAGCGTTAGGTACGTGTCATTTCCCAGATTCTCTTTCCAAGAAGGTGTTTGATAGACCAGGAGGACGCTGTTAAACAAGAAGGCCTTTCGTTTTTGTCCTACTGTGATCTTTATGTTGACTTCCTCTGGATAAAACTCTCAGGTGCAGAAAAGTTCTGACTTCAGGGCATGTTGAGCAGGGATATTAATTAAGATTTATTGGGTATAGTTGTTTTTAAGGCTTTATACAACTTCCTTGATTATAAAGTAAGGCTTAGTTCTCCCCCCCGGCTTCATCACAATTTGTAATACAGATGTAGACTGTAAGAATCAGACTGGTTTGGGTGCACTGGGATTTAATTTCCGTAGAACAGTGATTGTGACTTACTCACTGCCACATATCCAGCAAACAACCACATCAGTAGGTTCACAGTGTGAGCAGAGTCCATACATTAGAATACATGCTTCAGTTAGATAGCGTGAATTGGTAGCTGAGGACACAGAGTCTCCAAAAAGTGAAGCAACTTGTCAAAGGTAAATGGTAACTTGGTAGGAGAGTGGATCAGCATTCAGCCTTTCTCAGATTATGGTCAGTGGTTTCCCAGCATGCCAAATTGCTACTAACTGGGCAGCTGAAGACAGCGCTTCCCTGAGCCACATATTAGAACTACAAAGGACAGAAACAGAGCGTTGCCACTCGCAGGTGCCTTTTCGTAGCAGCCTTGGCCCACTGGGCATGGACTGAAGCCCTTTCAAGAAATTCTCAGTGCAGTAAACTGGCTGAGAAAGAATGCACAATCAATTATTCATAATGCGGTATTTTATGATCTTTAAAATACAGCACGTTTATAAAGTTTATGAAATGGAAAGTCAGCTTTCTTACTGTAGACTCTGTCTTGCAGCTCTGAAAGTCAAACAGCCATTTTATTTTCCTTCAAACATAAAATTGATTTAAGAATAATCACTGAGGAATAAACCTAAGAAATCAAAAGGATTTATATAAAAAATAGTAATTCTTTACTCAGCTACGGATACATATGTAACTAAGTAAAGGAACAGAATATGTTCTCAGAAGACTCCATGTTGAACAGATATCTATTTTATTCGTATTAATCCATAAATTCAAGGAAAATCACCACTCCAAAAAATAATTTAAAAAAACAACACAAAGATACTAAAACTTACAGTTGGAAAAGAAAATACATTAGAAGAACCAATAAAAATAAGAAAGATAATTATAATTATTTATAAGGCACAAATTATAAAATATAAAATTCTAAATCTATAGTAAATAAAATAACGCCATATTAAGCAACCAAACAAACAATAAAGAATTTAAAAAGACTAGAAACTCCACTAACAGACTCCAGCCTCTAGACGGCTTTGGCAGAAAATTTTAGCATTTTAAATAGTGTGAGAAGAATAAATTTTACAATAAATAGTATCAAAGCAACTGAAAAGATTAGTGGGAGTAGGGAGTTAATGATACCTTCATACTATATACAAAATATATTCTTGATAACTTAAAAATTTAACATGAAAGCTAAGCCATTTAAAAGAACATATAAATAAGTATTTTTATTTATTTTATTTTTTATTATATTTTATTGATTTTTACAGAGAGAAAGGGAGAAGGATAGAGAGTTAGAAACCTTGATGAGAGAGAAACATCGATCAGCTGCCTCCTGCACACTCTCCACTGGAGATGTGCCTGCAACCAAGGTACATGCCCTTGACCAGAATCGAACCTGGGACCCTTCACTGCGCAGGACAATGCTCTATCCACTGAGCCAAACGGGTTAGGGCTGAATAAGTATTTTTATGACTTGTTATGAAAAAAGTTATAGACCATTAAGCAAAAGATAGATTCATAAAAATTTATATGTCAACAGTAACATGCATAAAGTTAAAAGACAACAAACTGGAAACATTATGTATATACTAGAGGCCCAGTACATGAAAATTTGTGTACTCAGGATTGGGGGTTGGGGGACGTCCCTCAGGCCAGCCTGTAGCCTCTCAAAGTCCAGGATCTCTCAGGGGATGTCTGACTGATGACTTAGGACCACTCCCTGGGGGGATGGAGCCTAAGCTGGCAGTCAGACATCCCTCTGGCAGCCCGGGAGCCCTCGGCTATTGTCCAACTAATGGCTTAGGCCTGCTCCCAGCCGTTAGTCGGACATCCTTAGCACTGCCACGGAGGCAGGAGAGTCTTGTGCCACTGCCGCTATGCTAGCCAGCCATGACCCAGCTTCTGGCTGAGTGGTGCTCCCCCTGTGGAAGTGCACTGACCACCAGGGGGCAGCTCCTGAGTTGAGCGTCTGCCGCCTGATGGTCGGTGTGTGTAATAGCAACTGGTGGTTCCATCGTTTGGTCAATTTGCATATTATTCTTTTATTATATAGGATTTTTATGTGTGTCTAATTTTTATATAAAGTATATAATATATATATATATACATATATATATATAAAATTTTAGATAGACCTTACTTATTTCATTTAATCAATGAATACTTAATGCAATAAATGAAAATATATTTATCTGCTTCTAAGGAGTTTATATCCTAATGGGGGTAAGGATATACACAGAAAGTAACATGAATAAGTAAAATATATATTGTGTTAATAGTAAGACATGTTAACAAGAAAAAGATAAGGAAGAGATATGGGAAATATTGTTGGGGGTTGAAATTTCAGATCTAGTATACAGATTACTTTAAGAAGTAAAACCTTACCATATATTCCTTTTAAGAAAAAAAAGGGGGGGATAATGGAGACAAAAAGCATATGAATCAGCATAGCATCTACCAGCATTTTTAAATTAAATAGGCTTTTATTGGAGATTTTTAATTTCATAATTTTATCTGTAGAAAGGTGATTTATGATCCTGGAAAAATGGGAGGTAAAATTGTATTTTTAAAGTTCTCAAAAGCAATGCAAAGGAACACTCCTTTTATTCTATGAATGCGCAGAGGCACTCCACTGATCTTCTGTAAGTCACTTTCCCCCCTGATTTTTATTTATTTATTTATTTATTTGGTTGAATTGTCAGCATTGTCTGTGGAAACCGAATTGCCACTAAATTTGCTTCTCCCATACTGCAAAACATAAATGTTTGAGAAACGAACAGGAGAAAGATGGTTTCATGTCTGAGGTTTCATGTCTTTACATACCCCACTGCACTCAAATGGAGAGAACACTGGAACATTTTCTGATTAAATCGCAGGATCCACTAAAGAAAAGGGTGAACACCTAATAGGCTAATTCTAGGAGGAAGGGACCCTTCCATGTCAGGCCCCAGTTTCGGACACTTGTTGCAACTGCGTATTGTGCACCCGAGGGTTCATGGTTTGCTCTTTGCTCCAGACTGAAGACAGAAAAGCCATCTCTGTTGGACTGCTGTACGTACAAGATACACCAACGACTAAGAAAAGCTTCTTGGAGTTGCCAATGCCGGTAGCAATCTTCCTGTAATCCATTCTGTCCAACCAAATCACTGAATGCACTACACCACCTACTGTATCCAAGATGCTCTAAATGCTTGTACCTTATGTCCTTGCCCTAAGGCGTATATAATTAGTTTAAGTGAGATGCAAGTAGAGGAAATAAGACATGTGCCTTAAAGAATGACATGGATCCTTGCAGTGGAGGGTCCTGGAAAACCGCAAGTCATATTATGTCATTTCCCAGCTGACACTCTCCGATGGCTTCCTAACGACATCAGTAAAAAAGCCAAGACCCCAGTGTAGCTACTGACTTCATTGTCTACTAAAATTTGCTTTTTAGCGACAGTCTTCTAGCTGTTACCAGAGCTCACCAGGCATGCTCCAGCCTCCCATATGGTGTTCCATCTGTCTGGAACATTCTTTCCATAGATATGTGCATGGTTTGTTCTCTTTCCTCCTCTAGGTTATTAATGTCCCCCCCTTACTATTATTTAAAATTGTCAATCAGCCCCCACCTCACCACTCCATTTCTACTGCCTATTCCTGTGTCTTAGTTTCTAAAGACCATATAGTTGATCATTTACTAGTATTATGAAGAATAAATATTTTAAAAATAAACTGCAGCACCATGAGGACTGAAATTTTGTCCCCTCCCCCAAATATTTTTATAGATTCCCCATCATCACTTCCTGATATAAAATACATATGCATAGAATCCATGAACAACTTAAAGCGTTCATGGGTGAAAAGCATGAGAAGGATTTAATGACGTAAGAAGATCTGATTAAGCAAGGAAAACAGTGTATGGTAGAAGGAAAGTAAAAGGTGATGATAGTGAAAAGGGAAATTATGCAAGTACGGTCCAAGGAATAATATGAGAGGCTGAAGCAACTCTGCTATACAGAATATTGTGGATTAAAATCTCCTAGTAATTCCATGGTGCCCTATGGTGGTTACAAATCATTTTTGTATGGAATCTTTCCTCTTACAATTTCTATTTAACTATTAGAAGTCACATGGGCAATTCCAACCTAAAATGCCCATAGAAGAGAGAACTACTTCTCTGATTAAAAACCACACATACACACAACATATAATGAAGCAATTTAGTGACACATAACTAGTTATTGTAAAAGTGGATTGCTTTCTAATTCTTCATAAATTTTAATGCTAATTTAGACTTATTAGACATATTTGGGTTACTGTGAAAAATAATACATATGTCACTGCCAAGCAAATGAAAATCACAAGTCATTAATTTATTCTATTACCAATGGGAATAGATACTGGCAACTATGCAAAAAGTTTTTTATGTTGTTAATACCTCCATTAGTGTCATCTTTGCAAACTTATAGACATACTTCTGAAAATTTTCTTCCCATATGTCTTGTATGTTCACACAGAGATAATAGCATTTAATATAGTCACATGACTCTCATCAACAGATATTTAGTTAATACCTAATCTTTTTGTTTTAAGATAAATCAATCTGTATACTGAGTGTCATAATAAAATACCAGCATAAAATCTATTTTGGTTCAAAAAAGTGGAAATACCAGTTAATATTTTTGCATAAAAGAAAAACTAGGCTGGGGTGGGGGGAGATCAACCAAAGGACTTTTATGCATGCATATAAGCGTAACCAATGGACACAAAACACTGGGGTGGGGGGAGTAAGGGAGGCCGTGGGAAGGCCAAGGGGGGAAAAAAAAGAGACATATGTACTACTATTTGTAATATTTTAAGCAATTAAAAAAAAGAGAAACTAGTATGGAAATCAGTACTTATACTAGAATCATACTATTTAACTGAGTCCAAATATGTCTCTAACTTTAAAATAACTTTTTAAAATTATGATTTGACTGGAGAATTGTGGAAGAAGCCTACATTCTTCTCCATCCTCATAAATCCTCACTTGCAGCCCAGTTGAATGACTATTTTGCTGGTGTGGCAGAAATTATGTTGAGAATTTTACATTTTACCTCATTTAATAGGGTAAAGGAACCATAATGTTAGATTCAGTGGAAATAAAAACATAAAGAATGCGTTCAGAGAGTTTGCTAAATATCAGGTTTCTACAAAGTACCCAAAATTTTAAGAATATACTCTCAAGTACCCAAGTAAATAGTAATTTCTGTTGATATAGCCAACCCTCTAAATATGTGCATGGTACAGCACTATGCACTTAAAAATTATAAAACCAGAGAAATTAGAGTAAACAAAACCCCCAAACTGGGCAGTATTTCATATAACCTGTTATACTGAACTGAATGCAGTCTTTTTTTTTTTTTAATGTGAAACTAATTCCAAGGTTTAACAAAACTCCATGTAGATAAATTGCTTTTCCTTTCCCTGATTTCTAAGCTATATTCCATGTGGAGTTCAAATCAGTTTATATATTCATGAAATATGTAAATAATATAGAATTTCCATAAATAATCTAATTAAATTTTCTGAAGCTTAAGACCATTCACCCTCAGTTTCTTTCCAACTACACTGAAAATTGAACTACATTCTATGACCCACAGTGTGCACACTAGGTTTTGCTTCATCAGGTGAGAGAAATTAACTCCCTCCTGAAGGAGGGAAAATTCTATCGGTGAAGATAAAACACATACTTTAATTCTTCTAGCACCAATTACCATTTATTTTAACAGAACGTGTCATAGTAGATAGACATATCCATTTAATCTTAATAGAATATAGTTACAATATATAAAAGAAGCATAATTATAAATAACATTGCATTTGAAAACAGAAAATCAAATCAGACTGTATATTAACAAGTCTAAATAAAATGCATCTCTTTTTAAAAAATATATTTTTATTTATTTCAGAGAGGAAGGGAGAGGGAGAGAGAGCTAGAAACCTAAATGATGAGAGAGAATCATTGATTGGCTGCCCCCTACTGGGAATCAAGCCAGCAACTCCAGGCATATGCCCTTGACCAGAATTGAACCTGGGACCCTTTGGTCCACAGCCGACACTCTATCCACTGAGCCGAACCAGGTAGGGCGAAATGCATTTCTTTAAAGAAAGAATACTTAATGTTACCATCACTGTATTAACCAACTGTTAGAGTCTATGTATTTTCTATGTTAGAAAACCAACCAGTTTAATAATATGTGCTACAAAAAGAAAAAAAGTTACCAGGATGACAAACACAAAGAAGACACTGTCTATGCTTATGTAGCAGAAATAAAGATAATAAACTTTAAAATCTCTTCAGATAATTAGCTGAGCTCTTCAGACTCTGATAACAAATTATGAATGCCTTTTCTTTTTTTAAATCTTTCTCTGGACTCGCACCCATAACAACTCAGCAAAAGATGTGTTGAAAGAAGATTATTTAACTTCATCTTTTTTTCTCTCTCCCTAAAACAGAAAGTTTACAAGGAGCTGAATTTATACAATGAAAATGAAAATTATTATTTTTAAATTTCACACTATATACCATTTTTGAGTCAAGTTTATTTATGCTCCCCTTATGTTAAGTAAGGCAACATTTTTTCATGGCATTCAGATCATGCAGTTTGTACACAGTGGGGGAAAAGAAGTGTGGTAAAATACATATGTACTTGTGCTACCTATTAATGTAGACTGATTATTATGACTCTGTTCTTTATGCCCAAATGGCTGTGTGATCACGTCCTGTCTTGTTCATTCTAAGGAAAGCCTGCAACCATTCTTTGAGTTAGAACGAAACCAGGAAGATTTGCTAATAACAAAAGTACCTTTTATAGTTACTTGGAAATAGTGAAGGTAATAAAGAGTTTCTACTTGGTTCTCGAATGTCAATATTTCTTTACAATGAATATGGATGTGGACATTTTTGTTCAGATGTCAGCACTATCCAAATAAAGAGAGGGCATTATACTGAATTCTCCTATTTTCAGTGTCTTGGTGAAGGGTGCAGGGTGGGCCAGATATTGTGTGAGTAGAATAAGCTTACAGTATTAGACTAAGAACATTGGAATCACAGAAACCTGACACTATCCAAACAGAAAGCATATTCTTTGTGTCTCATGAGATGCTGATCATTTTTAATCTTTTGAGGTTTAATCGCTATTGAGTGATATGCTCCATGGTAACTCTAACTCTTCTCGGGCTCTAACCATCACCCTTCTCTCGCGCCTGGGGTACTAGCACCTTTTCTCTGTTGGCTCGCCCTGGAGCTGAGCATACTGACCCTTCAACACCTGCTCTGGCTACCATGTGACAGATTTCAGTGCACCAAAGGGAAAAATAGTATTACTAGGGCCAGTGCACTGGATAGTGAAGATTCACAGTTAGATGAATACTTACATGTAGTCTTATATATTTATGTGAAATCACTTTAAAAATATATTTTTTAAATTTTTCAATTAGAGCTGACATACAGTAGTATATTAGTTTCAGGTGTACAACATGGTGCTCAGACATTTATATGATAACCTCAGGACTATTTTGTAACTACCAGTTTTTATTTAATTCCTTTCCCTTTTTCACTGATCCCCCAACCTCCCTACCTTCTGGCACACATGAAAATGTTCTCTGGACTTATGAGTTTGTTTCTGTTTTGTTTGTTATTTTACTTTGTTGTTGTTTCATCTAGTTCACATAGAACTGAAATCAAATGACACTTAAAAAATTAGTTTTAGAAGTTTTATAAATAATTCAAAAATCTTAATACATTTTAGAGATTTTTTTCTTTCTTTTCTTTTTTCACCCTCACCCAAGGATATTTTTCCCCATTGTTTTTTACAGAGTGGAAAGGAGGGGGAGAAAGACAGAGAGAGAAACATTGATGTGAGAGAGACACATCAATTGATAGCCTCCTCCACATGCCCTGATTGGGGTGGGGATCGAGCCTGCAACTGAGGTACATGCCTTGGCTGGAATCCAATGCAGGACCCCTCAGTCCGCAGGCTGGCGCTCCATCCACTGAGCCAAACCTGCAGGGCCGAGATCTCACTTTCTTGAAAGAGTATATGCATGTAGAATAACCTTAATTTCAGAAATTCTTCACAATATGATGGCTACTTTAAACGTATTCTACGTTATATAACTTACTATTACAAAAGTTAATCTTGATAAAAAACGATGGCTTATGAAGAAATGATTACTTTATTTAGACAATGCAAAAAGTACCTGGTGCCTAATAAGGCTAAACAAAGACATCTTTATTATGTACTAGGGCCCGGTGCACAAAAATTTGTGCACTCAGGGGTGGGGGGTGTCCCTCAGCCCGGCCTGTGCCCTCTTCACAGTCTGGGACCCCTCCGGGGATGTCCACCTGCTGGCGTGCCTGGCCAGCCTGGGTGAAGGGCTGAGGGCTGTTTTCAGGCTGCCCACTGTCCCTTCAGGGTTCATGCACTGGGGGTGGGAGGGCTGGTGAGCGCAGGTGCAGACGTTTCCCACCGGAGGGGCCACAATCGCACTCACTTGGTGGGTCCCCACCGCTGAGGGGACACACCTGGCATGGAGCTGGGTGGCGCGGGCCAGGGGCGGACGCTGGTGCATGGTCCCTCGGGGGGCCCTGCTGCTGAGCGCACACACCTAGGTGGAGCCAGGTGGCAGACTGGGGGCGAACGCTCTGCGCTGGGCAGCAGAGTCTGCAGGGGTTCCCTTCCCCCCTTCCCCCCTCCCCCGCCACTGAGCTGACACACCTGGCACAGAGCTCCCGCCATGCTGGGCAGCGATGCTTGTGCACGTTCCGCGGAGGTCCTCAGTGCAGAGCTGCCCTGCCAGCCTCCATCTTTGCTGGGTTAATTTGCATACAGCTGCTCTGATTGGCTGGTGGGCGTGGCTTAGGCATCCCGGAGAAATGGTCAATTTCAATATTACTCTTTTATTAAAGTAGATGCCATTCAAATGAAATCTGTTTTTCAAGTTTCATAAATTGTAGTCCTATAAAATGTTATAATTACACTAAGTATAAGAGAAATGAATACATATCTACCCAACTATTGTACTATTATAAAATATTTCCATAAAATTTTTTCTTGAGATAAATATAAAGAACAAAATAAAAGTTTATATACAGACTAGCAATATAAAGCACTAACTTCTGATATTAATGAACACTTGTAGTTACACAATTAAATGACCAATGGCAATAAATGTATTAAATTCACTAACATTAGAAAATAATATTTTCCTGCTTTCTTTTTAAAGTCAAACAAAGTGAGATTAGGGGTATGAAGAATACGTTTTAAGAGGCAGATATTAGCCACCTCAGCACTTTGTATTTGGTTCAAAGTTCTTAATCCCTAGGAGGCTTTACTGCTTTATCAGACATCCAACAAGTGCATTTTAAAAGACTTAAAAAAATGTATGTTTTGGAAAAGTCTGCAATAAAGATGAATTATTACAATTAATTTACATTTTCATGGTGCTGAATTTTGGAAT
The DNA here is from genome assembly GCA_004026665.1 of Murina feae. NCBI lineage: Eukaryota > Metazoa > Chordata > Mammalia > Chiroptera > Vespertilionidae > Murina > Murina feae. Next base: position 2,111 of record PVJC01038500.1, on the reverse strand, counting down.
AAATTACTTGGCCTTTGACATGAGTCAAGCTCATATAAATTTTGGTTATGGCCTCAATGTAGAAAGCTGCATCTCTCAACCCCCCAAGTGATTTTTCAGTTTCATTATGAAACACATTGAAAACTGAATGAAAATCAGCAGTGGGAAAATCCTTCTAAATACTTGACATCACTTTTTTACATAGTATTTCACTCTGTAATCTCATAAAAGTTAAAAACAAAACAAAGCAAAACAAAACTCACAGCAGGTTCTCTCCTATTCTGTTACATACACTGTACATTGCAACAATCCCTTTATGCAACAATTTAACAATAAGCACCAAGTCTTTAAGTAATTCTGTTTCGGGGAAATAGATGCTAATATGGTAAAGGATGTATCTTTAGAGAAATATGAAGGGATTATCCATAGTCTTGAAGACTTGAAAACAATATAATTATCCTACCTACATTATATAATAAAACCACTGAAAATAATGTTTTGAAGAAATATTTCATTTCATGAGAAATGATACTATGCATTACTAAGGAAAAAGGAGCATATATGATAAAATATACACCATTAATGAAAATCTGGGAAAATTTGAACAGCTGGTGATTGCGTTTTCCTTCCATTTGTACATATCCGGATTGCCTATTTTTATAGCAAACAGATATTGCTTTTATAGCCAGAAACAGTAATGGTTATTATAAGACAACCCATATTGTTAAACATTCTTATTTGGTATGATCAAGGGTACAAATGAAATTAAATATAGATATCTAAGCAGAATACAATATATTCGTTTTTAAAAACAATTACCAAATATAGATTTTGTAGTATTGCTAAATTAAAACCAAGGCATTTGCCATATGATTTGCAATTTTAAATAAATATTTTTAATGTATTAATCAGCAGAGTGAAGTATTGCTTAGAGATGGCACAAGCAGTATAAAGACTCAAGCAGAGGCTTCCTAGCCTGTGATGGTCCAGGAAAGGACCAGACTAAGCAAGGTGGGCTGGGTGTGGGAAAGATGGAGATGTGGGCAATAGAACCATACTTAGCACAGGGAACCAAATGTGGATGGCAGCAAATACACCGGATGTAATGAAAAGTTTAGGAACGGCCTTTCTCTTCCTATATCTTTTCTAATTCTATGTCCTGTTTTTGTTTTTTTTTTTATCCTCATTCCTTTCATCTCCTCTCTTTTTGATTCTTCTGCTTGTGTGTTATAGTTTATACTTCTCCCTCCGTTATTTTTCTATCCCACAAACAGTCCTATCCCTCTCTTCATCGATGTATTCCATGGCTGATTTCTGTAAAATGTGTTCCATTTAAGGACTGTCTCAACGTACACAGTACTGGCAATTTAGAATGTTTCAAAAGATAGTCATATTGAAACTATCTTACTGGATTGACTTTTCCCCATTGAGGCTGGACAAGCATATTCCACAGGAAATACTTATTTTGACTCAGGAAAATATCTAAAGTAATTCAGTATTTGCAATAAAATAAATTACATCTATAATAATCTATAATAATAAAAGCATAATATGCTAATTAAACGAGACGTCCTTCCAGACAACCTTCCAGATAAAGACAGGGCTGTGAGGGAAGCCTAGATCCCAGGTGCCAGAGTGAAGCCAGTGCTGGCAGCCCGGAGGAGGAAGGTCTACTCTTGCACGAATTTCGTTCATTGTTCCTCTAATTATGAAATAAACGTTTAGAAGCATCAGTTAGGTTAACTTGCTCTTTTCTCAAAAAGAAGTATTATATGGAAAAAATCCTATGTAACACTAACATCCATCATCACTATGCCTATTAAGTGATGGCGCATCCTAATGACTACTGTATTTTAAAGAGGGAGATTTAGGCTTGGATTAGCATTTACCAGAGTAGCATAAGGACACCTACCTGTGAAGGAGCAGAGGCACTTTCCCAGGCCTGCCCAGCCCCACAGATCTCCTAACCTATCTCACAATCATTAGTTAAAACAGTCACCTACTAAACACTGACAGAAATCTTAGTTCGACCAACAGAGAAGTGAGTATGCCTTATATACATGACCTACAACCATGACCAAACATTAGAACCACAAACTGAAAATCTTGTTAATGGACATTATTCTAAGAAT
>PVJC01038499.1:0-16728 GCA_004026665.1 Murina feae | reverse complement strand
TTTACCCAGCAAAGCTATCGTTCAGAATTGAGGGTCGGATAAAGACCTTCACAGACAAGAAAAAGCTAAAAGAGTTCATCACCACCCAACCAGTATTATATGAAATACTGAAAGGTATCCTTTGAGAATGAGGAAGAAGAAAAAGGAAAGTAAAAATTATGAACAACAAATATATATCAACGAGTGAATCTAAGAATCAGGTGAATAAAAAATCTGATGAACAGAATAAACTGGTGAATAGAATAGAATCAGAGGCATAGAATGGAGTGGATGGACAATTTTCGGGGGTTCAGGGTGTTGGGGGTGCGTGAAGAGAATGGACAATAATTGTACACCTATGGATGAGGACAGTGGGGGGGCAAGGACAGAAGTTGGGGTGGGAAATGGGAGGAGGGGAGCTATGGGGGAAAAAAGAGGAACAATTGTAATAATCTGAACAATAAAGATAAATTTAAAAAAAAAAATAAATAAATAAATAAAAAATCAAGTGAATAAAAAAAAACCTGATGAACAGAATAGACTGGTGAATGGAATAAATACAGGGGCATAGAAAGGCAGTGGACTGACAATTCTCAGGAGGAAAGGGGTGTTGGGGATGTGGGAAGAGACTGGACAAAAATCGTACACCTATGGAGGAGGACAGTGGGGGCGGGGGGTAAGGACAGAGGATTTAAGATAAAGCTGAGGAAAATTCCTATGAAGAGATGAAAACCAGGAGAGGGAAGCAGAGGAAGAGTTTGGGGTCCAACAGTCTAGAAGTACTAGAAAGAGATGAGCAGGAACGGAGGGAGGAAGGCATCGTGAAATAAGTCAAGATCATTTCCCACCTGTGCACACCTGAGAATCCAGTGCTAAAAAGTCCTAAGTGCCCAGTGAGGTTTCAGACAACATGACAAACCTAGCAGCTTCCACAGTTCTAGCATGTGTCTTATTGAAGCTTTCAGAGGAGGATGAAGAGGCGGCTATGAACAGATCATGGCCGAGCATGTGACAGCACTGAGAACGGTCAGGAAGGAAGCAGAAGAGAAGCTGGAGACCATGCTGACTACTCGGCCAAGTGTGACTATAAGGGCGGAAGGGCGATGCGAGAGTGAAGATCTGCCAATAGGGATGCAAAGGAAATGCCCGGCCAAGGACCTTCCCTCGACCAATCAACAGGGGCCACACGCGTTACCCCACCCACTACTTCCGGCCCTATAAATCCTTTGGTTTGCCTGAAACTTCACTTCCTCCCCCGTCGCGCCATTGTGCGGCGGGCAAGCAGGGAGTCCAAGTTAACTTGTATAATAAAGCTCTCATGTTCTTGCAACGGTTTTGGGGCTCACTCGTAGTCTTTGGGGACAGTGCTGTTACCATTGTCATTTTCTCAATCATCAGCCATTCTGAAGTTTCAATAAATAAGTTATATATAACTCTAACTACAAATTATTGGTAACTGTTTTGGTTTTTGGTGTGGTTTTTCTTTTTAGGATTCTGAGCAATTTGGGGGTTTTGATCACCATTTTGTTATTGATTTCTAAATTAACTATATGATTGTAAATATAATTTCTCCTTTTTGCAATTTACTGCATTTCACTGCATGAGCATTCTTACATGCCTTCTACACCAAACCTCGTGTGTGTATTACTCAACCTTCAATGAAATGAGAAAATTTAAAACAACCTGGGTATTTTCACATACCTTAATTTGTAATGATATAGGGGTTATGATTATGCCAGGATCCACTTAATTATATACCTTTTTCTAACACAGAGAGGCAGGATTAAGTGTTACGGGTTTTGAAAACCAGGCCAGCCGCTTACTAGCTGTGTGACCCTGGGCAGCTAACTTAATATGACTTCAAAAGTCAAGAGCTAATGGCACCACGCAAAGTTTGAAACCTTACATCCCTTCCCCTACACATCACTGCCAAGTCTTTGACATACCTTGACGGCAAGTCACTTCCCAACTCCGACTCTAAAACACCATCAATTCCCTGGCACGAAGTGAATCAAGTTCAAACTGTCAGACTATTCTGACTTAAAACAAAACCTATCTCCTAAGGTCAGAATGTTCCAAGAGGCTGCCCCTTAGGGGAGGAAAGAGAGGAGAGTTTCACCATCCACAACTGAGTGGTGTCAGAACACTTACAGCATGGCGATGCCCCAGTGCTTCCCCGCTCTCTCTCCCGCCGCCTGGAAACCAGAGAGGCCAATGAGGGCAACTGTGGGCGTAATGGTCAGGGGCCCGATGTACTTCAGCAGAGCGCCAGGCAGGCCTAGGAAGCCGATGACCACTTCTATCAGTGAGGACATGATGATGGCCCCTTGGATCTGGAATAAGAGCAGGCACAGGCGTGAGTAAGCTGCTTATACGTCACTATGCAATGTCACCCACATCCACAACTGACAATTCTGTGAAGCATCGAGTCATTATACAACTGGCATGACACGGCTGGAAATTTCCCGGTGTGACGTATGACCGGGCTAATGTAAGAATTGCATTATAGGACTGGGCTCTGGATGCAACTTGCCTTTTCCACTGATAAATGAGACAGGCATAATTTATAATTCTTAAGGGACACTGCAGTAGAAAGCTCCTTGACTTCAGAAAGTAAGTCCCTACAGGACACTTAAAAGACAGCACAATTGACAAAGATGCTAAAGGAATATTTCTATTGTACAGAATAGTTTGGCTGATTCTCAACAAAGGGTGAATGATCTTACAGGTTTTAAACAATCTGAATAAACTGTCAGCCATTCTTATGTCTAAGGATTCCCACGACCTGTTCTGTTCAAGTGCACTGAATAGACAATTATTTTAATTCTTTCCACAAATACGGGCAGACACGGAGGCTGGAGTGAATAGTTCTGCTGCTTGCTGACAAGCCTCTGTAGCTCCTTCCAGAGGAGCCACGCCCCTCGGCTGGTTCCGCTGGGGGTGCCAGTGGGCAGGCCTGTGGGTGCACCAGAGAGAGGAGGGAAATGAAGGGTGAGAAAGCAGACTGTCTTGCTGCACAAAGCATTTCTGCATGCTTTATGCTACAGTGACGCCATCTAAACTGAACGATGTGTTTAACGACAGAGATAAACATGTCAGTAGCTGAGAACAATGAGAGGGCTTAGTCAAGCAACTGCAATTTCTTGGGCACAATCAATAGTGAAGCTGAGGAGAAACACAAAGCAGCCCCAGGCAGGCATGCTCGGCCTTTACCTCGCGTATGCGGGGGTACCAGATGTGCTCTGTGTGCAGCAGTTCCGTGGTTCCGTTGACAAATGAAACATCTTGAAAACAAAAACAAAGACAAAACTTTTCTTGAAACAACACTGACATTTCACAAGACACATTCATTTCACTCTTTTTAAGAAGAATTTCCTGCCCTAACTGGTTTGGCTCAGTGGACAGAGTGTTGGCCTGCGGACTCAAGGGTCCCAGGTTCGATTCCGGTCAAGGGCATGTACCTTGGTTGCGGGCACATCCCAGTAGGGAGGTGTGCAGGAGGCAGCTGATCGATGTCTCTCTCTCACCAATGTTTCTAACTCTCTATCCCTCTCCCTTCCTCTCTGTAAAAAAAAAAAATCAATAAAATACATTTTTTTAAAAAAAGAAGAATTTCCTCCCTGTTTTAAGTATGTGTATGTAAACACCCATCCCTGAAATTCAACAGTGTGGCTTACCATACTGAAAGGGCGGATTCCCCAGCACTAACTTAACCAAATGTATTCATGGGCTGAAGCTCCCAGCTTGTCAGACGCTGACTGAGCTGGTGATGCACACGGCTCGTGCCAGCCTCACACAAAGACCAACCCTTGCAAGCAGTTAACTTGCAAACCATTAGCAAGGCTGCCTAAGGTTTAAAAACCTCGATAAAACGGAGGGCCTTCTCCAGTTTCCAAATAGACTCAGTGGTCACCAAGTAACTCCAAGGAGCATGGAAGGCAATGAAAGCTGGAAAACTGCTCCTAGAACCTAAAAACGGAACAGTCTTCTCAGGCGAGTAGCGCAGGTCTGGTTTTCTCAAGTCCCCTCTCTTATCTTTTCCTGATCTTATCACTAAAGGGAGGTGAAAGTCATCTGCAGAAAACCAAAGCAGCCAGATCCTTAAAAAGCAGAGATGTTTCAGAGAAGGGATGCTGATGCAGCAAAGAGAGTGATTACTGGTGGCTCATAAAATCCACTGAAAGAAAGAGGCAGAAAAATAGCACAAATATTTTTCTCTTCAGTCCCATACATATCCATCTCATTAGCATAGAGAAATGCAGTCCCTTCTGGTCCTCACTTGCTCTGGGGTTAGGGAGGAATGAGTGGACAGAGAGAGAGAGAAACATGATCCACAGACGGGAGCGTTCTAAGCTGTTTGCTGGTCTGTGTGCTCTGTGCCTGATTCCGGACAGGATTTAAGTCTGCCAAGGGCAGCATGTCCAGGCCTCCCTTTTATCACCTGAGTTAAAGGACCCCAAGGACATATGTGGAAATAACTGCAATTACCTGTGGTGTTACATTTCCATTTATCTAAAGACAGGATGGCTCGAGCAGGGGCCAGAAATGCAAAAGCACTGGCCTGAAACAGGGGTAACCTAAAAGAAACGAGACCAAAACCATGATCACGGCGTCAGAACTACCGAGGGAGTTCACTATGTGATAGCGTCACAGTCTTTCCATAGACACACAGCACATGAGTAAATGCAGGCACACCTCCAAGAATGGGCCGCCGTCTGCAGAGCTCGCCTCTGCCAGGCAGCCAGGGCCACTGCGTCTCCATCCTCCCCTCTGCTGCTCTTCCTCCCTCGGGGCAGGCCCTGGGGAGCCCTGGAGTCAGCATCAGCACCCCAGCCCTGCCATCACAACCTTTCCCCCTTGGGGGTGGTGTTTTGCATTTGGGAGTCTCTCTTTCCTGCTGAGCTTGTGAGCTCCTCATTAAACATCTATTTGTCATATCCTGTATATCTTCTATTTCACCACCCTTCTCCTCCCTTTCAAATTATCAAATAGCATAGAAAAAAATTTATCTTCCTGTTGTTCCATTTTATAGTCAAAGACCGCCCTAAATCAGAGGTAAGCATTACAATCATGTTAGTGTTCTACATCTATTGAGGAAAAGAAAAGCTGTAAGTTACAAACAATAGTAGATAAAATATTCTGCTTAATCATGAAAAGACTCAAATATTCTAAACCTTATTTTTCAAGGACTCAGAAAACGTGCAGACTCTGTAAAATCTCCTGCCCCCACCCTCCAACTAAATGCAGATACTCAGATTCCATCGTTCACTGTATTTTAGATATGTCACATTAACTTTATGAACGCTTGAGCTACTCAAATTCAAAAGATGTTGCTACAGCTGTATTGCTAAGGTGGCTTTATGGGCTAACATGGGACCTTTGACCACTACTGTTAACATATTTCAAGGTAAAATGGAAAACCTGCTCCTGTTTGCAGGGCTGGGAACTCCCAGATGTCCAGATCCTTCTTAAATACCACGCAGCAGCCTTGTGTGAGTGCCCTGGCCAGCGAGGGGGAGGGGGGAACCCAGCATCCCTCCCTGGACTGACAGCAGGTCCCGCCCTGACTGAAACAGCGTGGCTATGGCCAGAGGACAAGCATCTGCTTTACAAGTGCAGAGTCGGCACACACCATTCTGAGCCAGAGGAGGGTCAAGATTCTCGTTCTCCAGCCATTTTAATCATGCAGTGGAATCAACTGAGAGCAGGCAGGGGCCAGAAATTCAAGACACAGAGGCAGGCTGCACGGTACCGCCCAAATGCACTACTGGAAGCCAATCACATGGGCATGCCCTCCACCAACCACCCCAGAGCATAGTACCGTCAAAAGTGGAAGTGGCCCTCGCAGGTGTGGCTCAGTTGGTCGGGTGCCGTCCCATGCACCGAAAGACTGCGGGTTCGATTCTCAGTCAGGGCACATGTCTGGGTCATGCAGGAGGCAGCTGATCAATGTTTTGCTGTCACAACGATCTCTTTCTCTCTCAAAAATCAATAAAAAGTCTTAAAAAAAAAAAAAAGTCACCTCACGTGGGAATGTAGTAGATCAAAAGGGGAAAACCTGCTTGATTTAGACAAATTCCTTAAGCACAAACTTTCAGACATGAACAGAAAAGGTAAGGGGAGGCCAGCATCGCGTTAGAAATGGATGCCGTCTCAAATGGTCTAAGCGGCATCTGTTTTGCTGCTGTTTCTGATTTCAAGCGATGCATCTTAGGGCCAGGTACCATGGGTTGCACTGAGAAAGCTTGTGCTTGGGAACCACTGCAATCAGCACTGGCTCTGGGTTCTCCTTCTGGGGCATGACCTGTACCCAACCTCAGTCTGCACTTGGCCGAGGTACCTTTCTGGGAAAGCATTTTGTGGCGGCCCTCCGACCAGGAAGAAGCCCTAAGAGCACTGAGGCTCACCGGCTCACTCACTAGCAAACAACCAGGCCCCTGGGTTCCTCCGAAAGTGGGTGATAATTTCCCTAAGTGCTGCCCCAGACAGTTTCCCGAGGATGTGGAAAAGGCTGCACGTGGCGGCTTATTGCCACTGTTTGGCCACACACACAGTTTGCCCACTGTTTGTCTGCCACAGCAGCGCCTTCTGAAAGACACGTGGCCATATTACAGGAAACAGCAGTCAACACCCCAGCAGGTACATCCCTAACAGGCAGCATAACTCAGCTGCTTGACTGAATTACTCGCAGGAAAGTTGCTACAAGGGCATGTGGCTGCATTAAACAGGAGGCACTTCCCAGTTAATGCTGGTCAACCCTAGGCTCTCTCTGCACCTCACTCACACCAGCATCTGTCCCTCCCCAGGTAGCCAAGACTGCCTGCCATTTTATTTTGTACTGACGACTGGGAAGGAAACCAATTAAAACCATACCCTTCTTTACACCAGGGGTTGGCAAACGGGCCCATGAGCCAAATCTGGCAAATAACCTGTTTTTATGAGTCAAGTTTTATGGGACACTGCCACTCTCATCTGTTTCCAAGGTGTTGACAGCTGCTTTTGAGCTTCGATGTGACAGTCAGGCAGTCACAACAGAGACTGTAAGAGCCTGAAATATTTACTACTTGTCCCTTGATAGAAAAAGCTGGTCGACTTTGTTTACAGGAAAATATATTTTAAATATGCAAAGAGGTGGTGGCCTTTTTCAGATGTAAGTTTTTAAAGTTGATAGTGTCACTAGATATAAGAAAAATTCTGAGCAGATAGGCACCTTTGTCATGATACATCCCCATAGTGGGCTTTAGCCCCAGGACAACAAAAGAACCTAACCAGCCTGACAACCAGAGTGGCTCAGTGGTTGAGCATCAACTATGAACCGAGAGGTGACAGTTCAATTCCGGGTCAGGGCACATGGCCAGTTTGCAGGCTCAATCCCAGTGTGGGGCATGAAAGAGGCAGCCAATCAATGATTCTCTCTCGTCACTGATCATTGATGTGTCTCTCTCTCTCGCTCTCTCTCTCTCGCTCTCTCTCTCTCTCTCTCCCTCTCTCTCTCTCTCTTTCTCTCTCCCCCTCCCTTCCTCCCTCCCTCCCTGTCTTTCCCCCTTCCTTCCTCTCTGAATAAATTCAAAAAGAAACACACAACCCTGCTGAAGGTATCCCATTTCCCCCTTGGTACCCAGGTGACTTCAAAACGTCCTCTGGCCTCACATCTCACCAGCCCCTTCACACACTTGCACTCCAGGCAAACTGGTCCAGGTTCTTGTCTCTGAACCTTTGCTCATCCCTTGTCTTTGTCTTCATTTCTAATATTCAATTTTTATTCATCATTCAAGGCACAGGCAAATACCACCTCCTCTAGGAAATATTCCAAGATCTCCTTCTTGGGATCTGTAATGTGTTCTTAGGACTCTCCACCATGATTTCTAAAAGTCACCCACCCCCAGGTCAGAAAGCTGGTTTCTGATTCCCAAGGGGTCACTGGATAAAAATGGGTATTTTGGCCCTAGCTGACATGGCTAAGTGGTTAGAGTATTGGCCCTCAGACCAAGGGGTCACAGGTCCGATTCCTGGTCAAGAGTATATGCCTCAATTGCACATTCCCTAGCTCAGGTCAGGGCACATGTGGGAGGCAACCAGTCGATGTGTGTCTCGTCTCACATCAATGCATCTCTCCCACCCCACCCCCCATGCGCCCCCTTCTCTGTCTTCCCCCTCTTCTACTCTCATTAAAAATCAATGAAAAAATATCCTTGGGTGAGGGTTTAAAAAAAAAAGAGTATATTTCTGAACTTACCATTTGCAACAACACAAATGTACCTAGAAGGTATTATGCTAAGTGAAATAAGTCAAAGACAAATAACTTTATGATTTCACTTAAATGTGGAATCTAAAAACCACAATAAAACAGAAACAAGCTCATAGAGAACAAACTGATGGTTGACAGATGGAAGGGGGTCAGGGGGCTGGGTGAGAAGGATGAAGGGATTAGAAGTACACATTGGTAGTTACGAAATTGTTAAGGGGACGTCAAGTACAGCATAGGGAATAGAGCCAGTGATACTGTAATAACTATGTATGGTGTCATGTGGGTATTACTCTTATTGAGGGGATCACTTCTTAAGTTATATGTCTAATAACTATGTCATACACCCAACTAATATAATATTGACTGTCAACTGTAATTAAAAAAAATTTTTTTTGAATTTAAAAAAATTTTTTGAATTCCACTGAGTCCTGGTTTAACAGGAGTCACATGTGGGGTCCTCACATCTGAATTTTGAACAATGACTTCTGGGAGTGGCTGAGGCACCAAAAAAGAGACAACCCCTATGTCAAAGGAAAGGGCTTGTTCTGGTCACTTGAGAACCATTTCTTGGGTGTCTGCTTGACACATTATAAGCAGCTACGAGGATAGAAAAAACTCTTCTTAGGCCATTGAGGGGTTTCTGTTGTGTGATGGAGACGCTAATTGTGGCCACACGTGAATGGTGGTGACATGGTGCTGCGTGGTGCTGCGGGAGTCTGCAAAAGAATCATTTACCGCCCTGACCGGTTTGTCTCAGTGGATAGAGCATTGGCCTGCAGACTCAAGGGTCCCAGGTTCGATTCCGGTCAAGGGCATGTACCTTGGTTGTGAGCACATCCCCAGTAGGGAGTGTGCAGGAGGCAGCTGATCGATGTTTCTCTCTCATTGATGTTTCTAGCTCTCTATCCCTCTCCCTTCCTCTCTGTAAAAATCAATAAAGTATATTAAAAAAAAAAAAAAAAAGAAGAATCATTTACCATAAGGATGAGAAGAACACCATCACATGTGCAAGGGGTTGAGTAGACCTGGCAGAGAGAAGAGCTACAAACAGACCTGAATCCTGGAGAACTGCAGAGACCTTCCTATAGGGAAAGCGGGGATTGGGGTGGTGATGGTCAGAGGGGGCCAGTGGGCAAACACCTTGCTTTCCTCTTGCAGGCCAGGGGAAAACTACTAGAGGACCCTGCTCTGAAAATTCCACTTTGGGAGAACTGGGAACGCTAATCCTTAACCCCAAAGCTGTTCTCCAAAGGCATTCCGAGGGTGTGGCCTGGCATCATTTGCGATCTCACTCATCCTATGGTGTTGGCTCAGATGAGCTGCCAGCCCCCAGCCCAGGGCAGGTGTCTGCATGCAGCTGGGCCTCTGTCCGCCCCCTTCACAGCACTAAAGCGATCTGTTCAGACAAGCTCCCTACACGCTGATTTCACCAGTGAGCTGAAGTCACCCTAACAGCAGGAAGTGGGACTGTTTCAGCCATCACTGTATCCCCAGCACCAAGTGTTGCTTAATAAATAAACTGAAGGTGCTATTTACAAATATTGTTTGAAAGGAATTTTATTAAGAGTAAAAGTAAGAGGCTAAGTCTTTCCGCATGTTGATTTTAACTGCAAATTTGAGAGAGGACTTTTAGATTACAAGCACTGGGCAGAGAGAGTAGACAGTAAAACGTGCATCCATTTTCAAGAGAAAAGCAGGTAACTACCCCAGTCCCCGAAGACTGCAACTATAAAACATAAGAAACATAAAGGAGTTTGGCTCTGAGGAGCTACAGTTTCATTTCTGAATCTACCATTAGAAGTGTGTGTCCTAAGTGCCTATAAAGAAAAGCAAAACACAACTTGTCCCCCCAAAAACACCTTCTCTCGATTGGTAACTGTCCTGCTGTTTACTGGACATATCTACCCATCAGTCAGCTGAACCACTGGAAAGCAGCTTGTTTGGGTGGTGCATTTCACCCAAACACTTTAGCAGGTATCACCTAAGGAGTGTATTTTCCTGCATCACTGTCTCCCTCCCATTACACCCAAGAAATGTAAAACTAAGTTAATAATGTAATCTGATATCCAGACCATAAATTTCTGCTTATAAAAGTGCTTACATCTGCCCCACTCCCCCAATCTCATCAGAGCCTCTATACTGCGTTTGGTTATCCAATGTCGCGCTTAGAGCCAGGCTAAACAATTTTGGCCAGGAGACTACTGGGGTGCGGTGCCCTCCTCATGGCCTCACGTCAGGAGGCCTGTCGTCAGGTGTCCCCACCAGGTGGAATGCTTGGTTAGGACAGTGACTGCTGGCACTCTCCATTTCTAAAAGTACCTTTTCCCTTTTGCAATTAATAAATTTGTAGAGTGATTCTTACTCTGTGAAATTATTATGTCCCCACTAGCTTATTAACATTCTTACACAGTGGGCCTAAAAATTATGAGTTTCCAATTTTATCATTCCATCCATATTTATTAGTGTCCTTTTGTTAAAAAAAAAAAAAAAAAAAAAAGCTTTCTTTTTTGTTCAATTTTATCCTCCCTCTTTTTTTCCACTATCACTACAGATAAATGGGCTCCCTTTTCATATTCAGTTCTATAACTCATTTCCATGAATGTCCTTTTCAATAATTAAATTGTCCTAAACTTTCCCAAAGCAGCCTGTTCAAGCAGCTTCCCTCTCCCCATACCTCCCCCTCACTTTCTGAGCTGTTCCTTGCTTTCTGGCATTAGAAGTTCCAGGTTCAATGTGTACTTTTCTCAGCCCTGGCGTCAAGCACTTCCCCAAGGAGCCCAGGTTCATTTTGGTGGAAGATGTTATTTACTAGTAGAATCAAAATCTGAGCACTAGGTGGCTCACTGTTACTGGGTATCTTTTCTTTTTTTTAAAAAAACTAGTATCGCCCTAACCGGTTTGGCTCAGTGGATAGAGCATGGGTCTGGGGATTCAAGGGTCCCAGGTTCAATTCCGGTGAAGGGCGTGTACCTTGGTTGCAGGCACATCCCCAGTAGGGAGTGTGCAGGAGGCAGCTGATCGATGTTTCTCTCTCATCGATGTTTCTAACTCTCTATCCCTCTCCCTTCTTCTCTGTAAAAAATCAATAAAATACATTTTAAAAAAACAAAACTGGTATCATTTAGTGAACAGAGATATAGTATTTTTTAAATCAAAATGATCCCTCCACTTCAACACAACTGAAAGGTTACCTTCTACTCATATACATATCTCTTTTCTACTCATATTCACTAAGCACCTGATTTTCAATGTTCTTACTGATTTGTTCTATGCTATAAATTCACAGGACACAGTTCCAGAATTATACCAACTTTACTAACAGCAACACTACAATAAAATTTCTGTTCTTCTGTCCTTAGAAAATATCCTCTTCAAGGTGTGTGAAGTACCATTCTAAAGTTTGTGAATTGATTCTTTTCTTCTGTGTGGTTAGCAATTTGACATTGGTAGTTAGGTTAGTTTCTGCTCATTTTTAACTTTAGGGTTTGCTTTGCTTCATCCTTTTGGACTTTATGTTTTGAGTATGTTGAACATTTACACAGTTTAAAAACCAGACCACATGAAGAGTTATACCAGAAGGTCTCACTCCCATCCCTAGCCGCTCCAACCCATTCTTACTACACTTAACCATTTTCATCTGTTCCTCACTTCTCCCTGTGATCTCTTCTTTCTTACCAAATATACATACACAGAACTTTTTTGCAACTTGCTTTTCCAATATCTCCTGAGACCGGTCAGAGAGGATTCTCTCATTCTTTCTCAGGGCTGCACAGGACCCTGCTGTGTGTTGACCTGTAGCAGCCAGTCTCTTATAGATGGGCCTTCAGGCTGTTAATTATTCTGCCATTACAAATCACACAGCAAGAAATAAGTTTCTGTACATTATTTTGCAAATGTGGGCGTGTATCTTCAGGGTAAATTTCTAGAAGTGGGGTTATCGGGTCAAATGGTAAATGCATATGCAGTTTGGATTATAAAATTCCCGTCCGTAAGGGCTGACCTATTTTCACTCCTGACAGCAATGTGTAAGAAACCCTACACTCCCACATCCTTGGCGAAAGAGGGGCTTGTCAAGGTTTCCATTTTTTGTCTATCTGACAAAGGGGGAACTGGTATCTTAGGGCGGCTTTCATTTCTAATTCTCTTATCAGTCAGTTTGATGAGGATCCTTTCACAGGGTGAAGAAAGGCCTCGGCATAATGGTTTTTGTGAACTGTCTGTTCATGTCTTTTTGCTCTTTTCTATATGATTTTTGCTATTTTTTAACCCTGATTTTTAAAAGTTCTTTCTATAGTGGAGATAGTAAAGTTTCTCTGTGATATGATACAAACACTTTCTCTAGTTTGTCATTCTGTCTATTTACGGTATATTTTTACAAAGTTTTTTTTTTAAAGAAAAAACCCTATAGAATAAAAGGATAATACGCAAATTGACCCTAACAGCAGAACTACTGGGAATGACTGGTCACTATGACACACACTGACCACCAGGGGGCTGACGCTCAATGCAGGAGCTGCCTCCTGGTGGTCAGTGCACTCTCACAAGAGCTCTGCTCAACCACAAGCCAGGCTGACGGCTGCCAGCACAGCGGTGGTGGCCGGAGCCTCCCCTACCTCCTCAGCAGCACTAAGGATGTCCGATTGCAGCTTAGGCCTGCTCCCTGCTGGCAAGTGGACATCCCCCGAAGGCTCCCGGGCTGCCAGAAGGATGTCTGACTGCCAGCTTAGGCCAATCTCCCAGGGAGCGGGCCTAAGCCAGCAGGTGGACATCCCCCGAGGGGTCCCAGACTGCGAGAGGGCACAGGCTGGGCTGAGGGACCTCCATGAGTGCACAAATTTTTGTGCACCGGGCCTTTAGTGTTCTTATATTCAATGTCATCAAATTTACCATCCATGTATTATTCCTGGAGTTTGAGTTTAAAAGCCCACTTTTAGAATAAAAAGGGAAATCACTCTGATTTCATTCTAGTACTTAGTTTCATGATTCTTGCATCTGATCTCTAATTCACCTTGAGTTCATTAAAAAATACTCAACTAAAAGCAAGTGTAATCATTATCTTCAAGTTCATGTTATTCTGGTTTTACAGATAAACACTAAAAATGACATGAACTCTTCTGGTCAGCACTGTCCATCAGAGAGGCTCCTGAAGAGCCTCAGTGAGGAGGAAGAAACTGACTGGAGCCCCACCCCCATCCCTCGCAGCCACAGCTCAGAGCAGCGGGCTTGGCTCAGACAGTGCGCAGGAACCCAGAGGGCTAGTTGGGTGTGATCTTAATAACCTTCTTTTCAAACATGATAATATCACCTATTTCAGGTCAAGGGCTAGTAGCCTAAAATATTTTTATTACTTTAAGATCTAAGTAGTTACAGAGAGGCACGAGAGAAGTCCTTGGGGTGTGGCAATGTTCTGTTGGTTGGGTTATATGACTTGTATACGTGAGTAAAACCGTATATAACTGCACATATAAAAAAGGTTCAATGTTACTGTATGTCAATTACCCCTCAATAGTTTTGATTTAAATTATGTCTATAAAGTAAGTGTCTTGCCCAGCCGGCATGGCTCAGAGGCTGAATGTCAACCTATGAACCAGAAGGTCAAAGTTCAATTCTCAGATTGTGGGCTCAATCCCCAGTGTGGGGCAAGCATGAGGCAGCCAATCAATGATTCTCTCTCATCACTGATATTTTTCTCTCTCTCTCTCCCTCTCCCTTCTTCTCTAAAATCAATAAAAATATATCTTTTAAAAAGGAATGGGAATGGGAGGAGGATGACATCACATTCCTTAAATACTAGAGTGATGTTGAATAGTTAACTAAAATCACAATATTGAAAAAAGACAAAAGCTTCCCTCTGGTATTTGGTGAGCAGCTCTGTCTTCTAGGCCTGTGTAATGCTGCCCTATTCCGGCACAGAGTTTGCGAGGACAGTCACATGCTCTGATTGGCTCCTCATTCTCCTCGGGGCCCACTGCCCCTCCCTCTTAGCTGTCCTTCCAGCCAGGGCAAGGAGGATGTGGCAGTAAAAAAAAGACTGAAGAACTCGATTCATTCACCCCATATGCCCTCAGAGGACCCAGTCAGTCTCCTAGTTCCCAGGAGCATCAGAAATATGAACAGGGAAGCAGTGTGTTAGGAGAAGGGAGAAGGCTCAAGTTGAAGGAGCAAAGCTGACGGCAGTGACCATGGAGTACGATGCCCCACCGCCCCTACGCTCATCACTGCAGCCCCTCTCCCTGCCTGCGCCTGCCTCCTCCCCTTCCACAGGCCCCTAAAATAATGAGACCCGCAAGTGAGTGTGAACAAGTGCCCAGGATTAACCAGAAGGAAGCCCTGAGACCAGGCGGCGTGCCCACGGCCGCATGAAAACAGCGGAACGAGGGCGATGTCATCGCCAGTCCCGCAGCATCAGGGGGTGCAGGAAAGCTCCCTCCTCCATCAGGTCCTCACCGGGCCCATTTCATTAATGTACAGGATGAGGCAAAAGCAGGTTTACAGCTGTTCATATGCAAAATATAGTCATTAACAAGTAACAATACAAGATTAAAGGCTTCACATACTCACAACTGTAAACCTACACTATACTACCCACACTCTACTACCTAAAACTTTTAGTAAATGGACAGGAACAGTATTTTTTTTAATTTGGTGGGGAAAGCCCAATGTAAAGTCACCTATATAGTAATTTTTGCAGAATTTCCACCCCGAATCAACCATGCCTCTAGCCCCACCTCCCAGTTTAGAACAAATAAGGGGGGTTGTGGAACAAATCAAATACCACCATAAAGACAGACAAATTCAGACCACAGCACACTCGACAGACAACTGGCCCGGACTCTTTAAAAGGTGATGATATGGAGGGAAAAGTGGGGACTGTTTATTATTGAGGCCAGAGAGATGCACCAAACAAATGTACCACATGAACGTGACTGGATCCTGGTTCAAGGAGGTGGAAGGACTAGCCCTAAAGGATATTTTAGGGACAACTGGGCAAGTTAAATGGGGCTGCATATTAGATATGGCAGAATGAAAGCTGTAAGTGGTTACTATACAGGAGACCCTCATTCCCAGGAGATATTTAGGGTGAACTGGCATGCTGTCTGCAACTTTACTTTTAAGCAGTTCGAAAAAGTGCATATGCACCCCACATGAATTGCATATACAGAGAGTGTGGGGGAACCTCAGTCCCCCCACCTGTATCTAAGCACTGCACCCCTCGGTTCTCCTAAGTCTTACCAATAGTTAAGAGTTCAAAGCCCTGGACTTGAGACCTTGAAGTATCCTGGAGTGGTCCTCATACCTGGTGACACACAAGACATATAGGCCCCTAGACCCAAGGAGATGGAAGTCGGAGACACTGGCTACGACAAGGAGAGGCTCCTCTGGGAGGGCCTCCCCACCACCTACAGTCTTTCCTTTTGCTGGAGAGCTCAGTGACCCCCAAACACAGAGCCTGCCACACTTCAGAGAAGGTCAGTGTGGCAGGCAAGGGGCAGGTGCCGAAGGACCTCTTTCACTCCCAGCTCATCACTGACATTCAGGGTGTGGGGGGGCAGGAGGGGGGATGGGGAATGATGCAGCAAGATAGCTGCAAGCTGGCTTATACCCCTGCCCTGATCTCCCAGGATTTTAAACGCTTTGTACTAATTCCTGGAACAAGTCCAAGGTGTGGCTGGCATTGACATCACAATCAAACAGAACCAGAGATGTTGGAACCTCACTCAAGGAAGATGTAGTTGAAAGTAAAGTGCAGGTCAAGGTCAAAAGGGAGGAGGAGGAAAAGGTGGGAGCAGAAGGTGCAAGAAGCAGGCATGGCACAGACCGCCCGCCCCCTGCAAGCAGAAGCTCTGGGAAGCAGGAAAGCCACAGAAGTCCCACACCCGGGGCCGGGACCTGTGCCAGGGGAGAAGTGCAATGAAGGAAGGAGGGTCTGCAGCCCACGCTGCACCAGACACATTTTTTGTGGCCTCAGCCCAACCTGTGGGAAAACAGCCTCCAAAGGGGTGATGTGACATCTGACAGCAGCCGGAGCGCAAGCTCAGGCTTGCAGAGGCGCATGCCTGTGTCCCTTTCACTGTCTCCCTACCAATTCTGAGTTTTTTATGGAATGACGCAGGTGTCTTGAGAACAGCGGGCCCCTCTTCCCCGGGGTAGAAATGAGGTAGAACGATGGCCTGGCCATTGCCCACAGTTCGGATGCCTACACTTTCTTCCTCTGAGCTACATCTGCAGTAGTCTTAGCTTCCTCAAAACGAAGGGCCCCTCCTCACAAACACAGACCACGGCTGGTCTCTAGGTCCCAGGCACCTGCTGCACCTAGTGCAATGGAGTTATCTACTACTCGTCAGGTGGTCGGCAAGTAACAAAGAAGCATACGGAACGTACACACAATACTATAAACCAGAAATGTCAGAAAATCCATCTTAGAAATCATGAAAGCTGAACATGAAAAACTTTTTCTCCTGCTGCTCTAAGCTTAAGCACTCAGCACCCCGCCCCCCCCC
>PVJC01038498.1:0-16741 GCA_004026665.1 Murina feae | reverse complement strand
ACAACCTCTAATGATTTTAAATAGAGAGCATTTGAGAGCTTGCTCCCCAGTGTGTGTCAGTTTTGCTCAAATAAACTTTTATATAAAAATTCTAAAAAATAAAAAAATTACTTGACACAAAGAAAACAGGAAAATGCAATCCATATTCAGTAGAAATCAAGTATGAGATGCCCCAGATGTTGGATCTGGCAGGCAAAGACTTTAAAGCAGCTATTATAAATATGTCTAAAATATTAATGGAAAAGAGGTTCAAAAAATTAAAGGAAAATATGATCTGAATGAGCAAACAAAGAGGAAATGTAAACAGAGAAAAAGAACCAAGGAGAAATTCTTGAACTAAAAAGCAAAATAATGAAATAAAAAAGTTTAAGGCTAAGTTTAAGTTTAAAAGTATATTGGAAATGGAAGAAGAGTCAGTGAACTTGAAGACAGATCAACAGAAACTAAGTAACAGAGAGTAGAGAGAAAAACACAAGATAAATGGAGTCTCACAAATCTGGAGAACTATATCAAAGTATCTAACATACACTAATTGGAATTCCAAAAAGAGGACAACTGAGGCAGAGAAAAAAATTTGAAAGACACCCCAAATTTTATGAAAAATACCAACTTACAAATCTAAGGATCAGTGGACATCAAGCAGGATAAATGTAAAAAGAATTACATCTATGTACATCACAAACAAACTTTTGAACACCAAAGATAAAAAGAACATATTCAGCTCTGGCCTATGTGGCTCAATTGGTTGGGCATTATCTCCGGGTTGCTGGCTGGGTCAGGACACATGCCGGGGTTACATGCTTGAGCCTCACAGTAGGGGGCATGTAGGAGGTAGCAGATTAATGTTATACTCCCACATTTACTCTTCTCCCTCTCTGTCTAAAAAAAAAAATCAATAAACTATTCTTTAAAAGAGAAAGGAAAATATTCAAAGCAACCCCCACAAAATAACATATTACATAGAGACACAAGGACAATAACAACATCTTGATGCTTAAAGAAAAAAACTTCAGTCCAGAATTCTTTATTTAATTAAAAAAGTAAAATAAAAAGAAATAGAGAATTTTTAGGTAAACAACAGCTATGGCAATTTGTCAGCCAACCTGCTTAAGTCCTATAGGCTCAAAGGAAATGATATCAAATGGAAACTTGGATCTACTGAAAATAATGAAGAGTACCAGTAAGTAAATATAAAAGTATATGTTTTCCTTTTGTTTCTAATTTACTTAAATCAACAGTTAGGCAGAAATAACAACATCATACAGGGTTTATAACATATAAAAAGTAAAAGGTAAGACAACTGCACAAAACAAAAGGGAATGGGTAAATGGACTTATACTGTTTTAAGGTTATTACATTTGCAGTGTGAAGTAGGAAACAGGAAGCATAAGGCATAAAGTGTAAAATACAATACTGACCCTAAATATATAATGAAAAGTTAAGAATGTAAATTGTTAGTCCTAGAAAAACCACTGAAAAAAATTAAAAAGGATATAGTTAAGACAAAAATTTATTAAAATAGAAAAGGTACTAATCATAAAGAAAAATTTTGAAAAACTGTATTTCATAAAAATTAAAAATTTTTAATCTTAAAGATTGTTTTAAGAAAGAAAAGCCAGCCACACACTGCAAGAAAATATTCACAGGAAATATATTTGACAAAGATTTGTATCCAGAATATATAAAGAACTTTTTACAATTCAATACAAATACAAAAATACCTCAATATCCTAATTTTTTTAAATGGGCAACAGATTTAGACACTTCCCAAATGAGGATATATGAATTGTTAATATCCACATGAAAAGATG
Source organism: Murina feae (assembly GCA_004026665.1). Taxonomy (NCBI): domain Eukaryota; kingdom Metazoa; phylum Chordata; class Mammalia; order Chiroptera; family Vespertilionidae; genus Murina; species Murina feae. Next base: position 14,930 of record PVJC01038498.1, on the reverse strand, counting down.
CTCATCGTTAATTAGGGAAATGCAAATCAAAATTGAGATACTTCACACTTCCTAGAATGGCTAAAATTATAAAGACTAGAAATACCAAGTGTTGGCAAAGATGTGAAACAAAGGGACTCTGATACATTGCTAGTGGGAGTACAATATGGTGCAATCACTTCAGAAAATAGCTTGGTAGTTCCTTTAAATTAGATATAAACTTAAATGGCTGAGCAATTTTACTTCTAGCTATTTGCCCCACAGAAATGAAAACATATCCACAAAAAGACTTGTGCATTAGTGTACACAACAGCTTTATTCATAGCAGTCGAAAATTAAAAACAACCAAACATTCATTGTCAAGTGAATGGATAAACAAACTGATACATCCATGCAATGGAATACTACTCATTAATAAAAGGGAATAAATTACTGGAAAAACACAACATGGATGAATTTCATAGATATTATGCTGGGTGAAAGAACAAAGACATACTGTATGATTCTATTTACATGAAATTCTAGAACAGGAAAAACTAATCTATAATGAAATTAATTAGATCAGTGGTTGCCTGGACCAGGGAGGACTAGAAAGATTAACTGCAAATGGGCACTCAGGAATATTTTGGGAAGATGGAAATATTCTATATGTTAATTGGGATGGTCTTTATATAGGCATATACATACATAAAAACATTCAATGTATGATTTTATTATATGGAAATTATCAACAAGTTGATACAGTAAAAACATAAATTTAAAATGAAAAAATTTTTTTCAGGTGGATCAAGTTATGAAGTAAAAATATAATACATAATCTTTTACATACAAGAAAGATTAGTAAAGAAAATAAAAAAAGCTATGGGACAGAAGTATGAGGCAGAAGATTATGTCAATCAATAGGTAAGTATTATACATCTTCCTGTTACAAATTTCAATTTCATTTTTTATTATGGCCCATACTTATTAAGTCTTGAGCCAAAGATTGCTTTCATGTATGCATGTAGATAGGAAGGCATGCTTACAGCGCCGACTTTCTGGTTTTTATGTATCAGTTATCCCCAAGAGTCACTGTTTATCTATGAGAAATCTTGCCTGCAAAGTGTGGAGTGCAGGGCATTGTCCTTGGAAGCTCCTCAACAATACTCTTAGATTTTTTTGCCCTTAGACACACTTCCAAAATAATGCCTATCATCCTGTGCATATATTCAGTCCCTCTTAGGGCACTTTCATGGGTTTGCCAAAAATAAATCAAGTTCTCTCTCCAAAGACACATATTCTAGACCAGCAATTTTCAATGACTATGCCATAGCAGGCATACTGGTATAAGGCAAGAATTTTAAAACATGTAATACTTGACTATTTAGTCAGGGGCACTGACCTCTTTTCCCTTAGATTGTAAAAAAAAAAAAAAAAAAAAAATGACAATAGGCAACACAACAACCGTCTGGTGTGAATGAATCAAAATTATTATTTTTTTGTCAGATTGGCAAAAATATATTTTTAATGTGCTGCAGAATTTTAGTAATTATTTATGTGTGCCACAAAATGAAAAAGGTTGAAAATTGATGTTCTAGGTACTCAAGTATCTTAGGACCCAGAACATTCCAAGATTTGAAGAGTATCCAACTCAGAGAGAAAGAAGCAGATAAATGCAATCTGGGCATCCATTCCCCTAACATGAACTTTTTTTACTTGTCATCCTCAGAAACTATTATGGGAGACCAGAAAATTAGCTCCCAAAACCAGGTCAATAGTTCCCAAGCTTCGGGTGAGAAATCAACCTCTCAGTGAAAATAAAAAAACTGTCAAAGCTGGGAAGAGAACTAGAAGTACTAAGTAATATGCTTGTTCAACCACTGTTCTCTGTATTTACAGTCAATTAAGACTGGTGCACTAGATGTGGATTGCTCAGATTTGACTCCTTTATTCTTAGCTGCCATCCTGAGCAAATTCTTCTTATAGTCCAAATTCCCATACAGTTTTTGTGAAATTTAAATGAGATATAAAGCATTAAAACCGTGTCTAGCTTCTGGCAGGTGTAGCTCAGTGGTTGAACATCAACCTATGAATCAAGAGGTCACAGGTTCAATACCAGATCAGGGCACCTGCCTGGGTTTCAAGTTTGATCCCCAGAAAGGGGTGTGCAGGAGGCAGTCGATTGATGATGCTCCTCTCATCCATGTTTTTCTCTCTCTATCCCTCTCCCTTCTTTCCTCTCTAAAAAAATCAATAAAAACATTTTTGAAAAAATTCAAAAGTTATTTACAAATAGCTTTACAAATCGTTAATAAATAAATGAGCATTCCAATGGTGAAATGACAAAGTACATTAAGGCAATTTAATATAATTATATGTAAAAATACATATAACTTTTAAAAAATCAACCCAATTAGTAATGAAAAAATGAAAAGAAGAACAGTGAAATGCCATTTTTGCACATCTCTAGCAAAGTTACAAAAATATTAAACCATTCAGGATTGGTGAAAATGCTAGTTCACAGATACTTATATTCTGCAATTTAAATGGTTATAACTTTTTTTGGAGGGCAATTTAGCATTATCTATCAAAAGTCTTAAAAGTCTGCATACTCTCTTTGACCTATTAATTCCACTTAGAAAATTTATTTTATGAACTAATATATGTAAAGATTTCTGTATAAGATCTCTTGAGATGGCATCATTTATAAAACTGAAAAATCATTAACTTCCTAAAATGTCTAATGATTGGGGACTAAACAAACATTTTGTTATGTACAAAGAAGTTGATATAATGCTGCCATTACACTTCATGTTATAGGTGAACATGGAAATATATTCAGGATATATTTATTGCTAAGTGAATAAAGTAGATTACAAAACAGTATATACAATTTGATTCTATTTCTGTTAAAAAGCAAAAAATTTCATATTTGGCCATCTGTCTGTCCACCTATCCAACCTTTATACAAGGACCAAGGATCTTTTATTTTCCTTAATGCTAACCTTGATTTCTCTAGTATTTATAAAATGAATATCTATTTTATATTACCAATATTATTTTTATAATTAAAATGACAAAAAGCACAGACTTCTGAGATAGCTCTACTTCCAATGTCCTAAGTGAAGTGATCAAACTGATTATACAGAGTGTATTCCCCATACTCCATGATCCCTCCTTTGTCTACTATTCACTGCTATGGATGTTATTTAGAAAAGTATCTGATGCACAGCAGTCAGTCAGTATCCGTTAAATGGGGAAATGCCATCCATCTGCTATCAACATGAAGAATTACTGCCAGATGGATAGATAGCTAGAAGGAGGTCATTAAGAGCCAATTCACAACTTCCCTTCTTAAGAAAGTAATTTGAAAAAAACCTTTCTTTGTTTGATGTTAGTTTGTAATCATGGAATTGATTTTTGCATACTGACTATGTTTACCCAGTAACTATGTTAAATGCACTTATTAATTCTAATGATTTATCCTTATTTTCTTTTGAATTTTCTAAGAATGTACCACATTATTTGCAAATAAAGATAGCTTTACTTTTTTCTTTTTCAATCATCTTTTTAATACTTTATTTCTTTTTCTTATCTTACTGTACTGGCTAGGACCTCCAACATAAGCTGAGTGGAACTGGTAATTAATCATCTTTGTCTCATTCAATTTCTTTTTTGTTTTGTTGTTAATCCTCACCCGAGGATATTTTCCTATTGATCTCTAGAGAGAATAGAAGGGAGAGGGAGAGACAGAGAGAAACATCGATGTGACTGGCACGCCTCTGACTAGGGCCAGGGATTGAGCCTGCAACTGAGGTACATTCTTGACCAGAATCAAACCTGGGACCCTTCAATCCCTGGACTTTTCAGTCCAACGGCTGACACTCTATCCCCTGAGCCAAACTAGCTAGGGCTCATTCTATTTCTTTACCTGCTTGGTGGTTATACCATTGTTCACTTAGTGATGAGTCTTCATTGTCTGCATATTCATATTTATATTTCATAATTAAAAAGGTTAAAAGAAAAAGCTGCAAGAGAAGTAAACAATGAAGAGCCTGGCAAAATTCTCCAGTTTGAAGGGTGCATTAGTTTCATACTGCTACTGTAATAAATTACCACACATTTAATGACTTGAAACAATACAATTTATTATTTTGCAGTTCTGGAAGGCAGAATTCCTACAACCAAGGTGTTGACAAGGCTGTGTTCTTTTTGGAGGCTCTATGGGAGAATCTATTTCCTTGCCTTTTCTGGCATCTAGAGGCCACCTGCATTCCTTGGCTCACGATCCCTTCTCCTCCATCCTCAAGGCCAGCAGCATGTGTGACCTCTGTTTCTATCATCACATCTCCTTTTTCTGACTCAGACACCCCTTCCTCCTCATAAGGACCCTTAAGATTACACCTGGATAACCCAGGATCATCTTCCAATATTAAGAGCCTTAATTTAATCACACACACAAGGCCCTTTTGCCTTGTAAGGTTACATTTAATACAGCGGTTCTCAACCTGTGGGTCGCAACCCCTTTGGCGGTTGAACGACCCTTTCACAGAGGTCGCCTAAGACCATCCTGCATATCAGATATTTACATTACGATTCATAACAGTAGCAACATTACAGTTATGAAGTAGCAACGAAAATAATTTCATGGTTGGGTCACAACATGAGGAACTGTATTTAAAGGGCCAGAAGGTTGAGAGCCACTGATTTAACAGGTTTCAGGAATTAAAACGTGGGCCATCTTTGGTTTATCTACTACAAAGTCTGCCTACCACAAAGTGTGAGGACATGGGGCAGTTGCAGAACACTACTTGGAAGTTTTTTCACTGCTACAAAGCAGTACCACTCATAATCAGCAGTTCAGAGAGGCCCAAAGGAAGTGGCCAGAGAGCAGAATTTCTTCTTGACATGAGAGGCCACAGTTCTAGGAAGGAGGTCAGAAATTGCCGTATCTTTTATGTGAAACAAAGGCTGCACACGGGAAACTAGCTCTGGTATAATAGCTCTACTATATGCAGAACAGGAAATGTAGAAAATAAATTCATTTATTGAGATGCACACCACCTGGCTTCCTTCTCACTCCCTTTAGGGTGGTGACTTAGTATTATAAACTTGTATCAACTACCTTTAGACTTGAGAAGGGGATTCTAAACAATATTTGGAGACAAAGAAGTCATATAGTGAGAATTTTCCTAATCTGGAGAAAATATCAGACCTGAGTAAGTTTTTCTTTGTTTAAAAAAGTATAAGTGGCCAAATCAATTATAGAAATTCAAGTTGGGGCTATGAAAAGAATCTGCAACATAAAAAAGGGAGAACATGGCATTCAAAGAGATGGAGAAACAAAGCATATTTGGGGGGGGGGTGTTAGGTGAAGAAGACAGTATCTGTTTTGTTTTATTCTTAAAATTGATTTTTTAAAATCATAGAACCTGTGAAATATGCTGAAAGATAAATGACAAAACAAAGATCAAAGGGACCTGGATAAAAGGCAGGCAAAAATATATAAAGGTTACAGGATCAGAAAATAATGTAAGGGAACAAATAATGCAATAGCAGACTGCAACAGTGAACTAGAAGAAGTAAGGAGTAGAATCAGCACTATAAAAATGTGAATCAATTGCAGAGAGGACAAACTTGAGGAGTCCTTCAAGAATTCAGAGGCAAGGCAGAAAGCAATTAAAATGATGACAGAAGAGAGATGTAAGAGGACAAAGAATGGAGATCCAATACATTGGAAGAACAGAAATTATTAAAGAAAATAATAGAACAAACAGAACATTAGCAATCAAGGACATGAGATGAAAACTTTTCTGGTCCAAAGGCAGAACTGGATGTGCATATTTAAAAAGCTCATGAAATATTAAAGTGTAGAGCCTAACAGCTAAAGAAATCATCAATTTGAAATTCAAGATTAGAAAAAATTACCTATGTCAGACAAAAAATAAAAAAATTACCTACAAAAAAAGGAAAATGAGACTTTTTAAAAATTTTTTCCTCTTTTAAATATATTTTTTACTGATTTCAGAGAGGAAGGGAGAAGGGGGATAGAAACATCAATGATGAGAGAGAATCCATTGACTGGCTACCTCTTGCATGCCCCTTACTAGGGATCGAGCCCGCAACCCGGGCATGTGCCTGACTGGGACTCGAACCATGACTGCTTGGTTCATAGATTGATGCTCAACCACTGAGCACACTGGCCAGGCCTCCAATTTTTTCTAACCATTAATGCAATAGAATAATATCTATAGCTTTAAGAAAAAAAAGTAAACCTAAGCTAAGTTGCCATTCATGTGCAAAAATGAAATAAGAACAATTTCAAGTATTAAAAAACTAGTCATGAACAATGTCCTTAAAATGTTAACAAAAAGAGCAAAGTAAGGAAGAGATCATTTTGATCATATATGTATATATGTATATAAACATGTTTTAATGGGCACAGAAGTGGTCTAAAAAGACAAATATTGCTCTAGCTCAGTGGTTTTCAACCTTCCTAATGCCTTGACCCTTTAATACAGTTCCTCATGTTGTGGTGACCCCCAACCATAAAATTAGTTTCGTTGCTACTTCATAACTATAATTTTGCTTCTCTTATGAATCGTAATGTAAATATCTGATATGGAGGATGTATTTAGGCGACCCCTGTGAAAGGGTTGTTTGACCCCCAAAGGGGTCACACCCCACAGGTTGAGAACCGCTGCTCTAGCTGGTTTGGCTGAGTGGATAAAGTGTCAGCCTGTGAACTGAATCATGTGTTCGATCCAGTGAAGGGCACATGCCTCGGTTCAGGCTCAATCTCCAGCCCTGGTCTGGGTGAATGTGGGAGGCAACCAATCCATGTGTCTCTCTCACACTGAAGTTTCTCTTTCTCTGTCTCTCCCCCTCACTTCCACACTCTCTAAAAATCAAGAGAAAAATATCCTCGGGTGAGGATTAACAAAACAAAAAGAAGAAAGAAAGCAATATTACTAGTAAATTGTTAGCAGCAGTTATCCCTGGATGCTGGCTTTTGACTTTATATAATTTTTGTGAATTGTTTGACTCTTTTGCACAAGTACATGTATGACTACGGTATTTTACAAGTCATCTTAATTTTTAAAAAGTATCCTTGACATCTTTGCTGAAAAAAATTCCTCAATGTTGCCCTAGCTGGTTTTGTTCAGTGGTTAAAGCATCATTGGCCTGTGGACTGAAGGTCATGGGTTCGATTCCAGCCAAGGGCACATACCGCAGTTGCAGGCTCAATCCCTGGCCCCTGTCAGGGCACATGTGGGAGGCCCAATCAGTGTTATCTTTCTCACATGGATTTCTCTCTCTTTCTCTCCCTATCTCTCCCCCTCCCTTCCACTCTCTCTAAAAATCAATGGAAAAAATATCCTCGGGTGAGGATTAACAACAATAAAAAATTCTTCGATGTTGCATTTGAATAACATATGAATGAAAAAAAGTAACAGAAATGAGAAAGCCATCGATTAGAAAGATGGGTGAGCATTTAATATAAATTGATTCTTAATAATTATTGTAAATTTAGAAACATAATACAATTGGGTGAAAAAGAAAATACATATTATAAACAGCCCTAATTTCTACATTTTAAATATGGGATGGAAATAGGTTTTTTTTTTTAGAGAGAGAGAAACATCGATTTGTTGTTCCACTTATTTATGCATTCATTGGTTGATTCTCATATGTGCCCTGTCCAGGGGTCAAACCAACAAATGTGGTATATTGGGACGACACTCTAACTGACTGAGCTACTTGGCCGGGGCATGATATTGATACTTTGAGAATAAAGAATTTAAGGTTTTTAAAAAAATTAGTCACTGGTAACTTGTATTTACAATAAATATTTTCCGGACCACCATATAACAAAGATAACATTTCCACCCAAACTATATGTATAAAACATAAAACAAGAACAAATAATACATTGTATGGTTCTAGTTTTATGAAAGGAATACACACATAAGCATGAGTAGAAAAAGACTAGAGTAAATATACTAAACTATTAACACTGGTTAATTTTAGGTGGTAGCTTCTAGGTGGTTTTTATTTTCTTATGCTCTTCTATATTTTCTATTTAAAACATTTTTTGGTAATTATATGAACAACAAACAATATGCCCAAAATGTCATTTAATAAATAAATAAGCAGACAAACTAGTACTTCCAAAAGTTGGATAATTTAAGCCTCATTTAACCTCAAATACACATTTTAATTTACTTTATTTTAGGTTAGAGAGTGGAATCGCTGAAAGTCAGATACTCTAAACTTATTTTTTTAAATATATTTTTTATTGGTTTCAGAGAGGAAGGGAGAGGGAGAAAGAGATAGAAACATTAATGATGAGAGAGAATCATCAATTGGCTGCCTCCTGAACACCCCACATTGGGAATCAAGCCCACAACCCCGGCATATGCCTTGACAGGGAATCGAACTGTGACCTACTGGTTCATAAGTCAACACTCAGCCACTGAGCCACAGCGGCATAGCACAACTGCATATATTTTTAATGAAAAAGTTTCCTGGGATCCCACATCCAGACAGAAAGCAAAGATGACTGTAAGGCTGATTGGGATGGGATGTGAGACTTACAACTGACCTTACAATGTAAAATAATTTATCCTCTATCAAGCCAAAGAGTGGCTTCAGCATTAGATTGCTGGGAAGTTCTTCACTTACTTCTTGGTCAGACAATAATATGGAGAGAAACAAAGAATATCATCACAGAAGATTAATCTAGGGGGATGCTAAAATGAGTAATGCTGACAACCACTTATGAAATAAATGCTTTGGTATCCGTTAAATAACTAGAGTTTTAAAGCCTAAGATAGGCCTGTTGCTAAATAGATCCTTGTTTAGTATCGCCTATAGCTACACAGTCACATGCATATTTTTTGAAGATGATAATTAAGCCTTTTCTATATTAAGGCACAACATGAACTCAACATCTTTCTCCTAAAACAGTTTCTATTTTTTATCACTTTTCCTATCTGCCTATAGGGTTGTTGGGGTTTCAATGAGAAATGCATGTAAATAGGTTAGCACTATGTCTAGAACATGATTAGTGATTGCAACAGCTTAACTTTATTATTATTACTAGAGGCCCAATGCACAAAATTTGTGCAAAAGTAGGCCTTCCTTCCCCAGCTGCTGGCATTGGCTTCCCTCTGACTGCTGGCAGGCACCCGAACCCAGGCTTCCCTTGCAGCCCTGGCTTCGTCCCTAAGGTTGTCCAGAAGAACATCCGGTCTAAATAGCATATTATGCTTTTATTACTATAGGTGGTTTGATTACTTTTCAATCACTTAAGCACTACTAGTATAATATGGCAGGAAGGATAAGAGTTTTACTTGTTTTGCTTTCAAGGTGGCTATTTATTACTTCTTTTAAAACTTGTTCTTATGGACAACTCATACATATACAAAAGTAGAATATAATGATATTATGTACCCATTATTCAGATTTAGTAATAATGACCAATATGTTATCAATAATGATTGATATTTAGTAATAATCAATCTGACCTTTTTCATTAATATTCCTATTAGCCTCCTCCACAGATTATTCTGAAGCAAATCCTACACATAAAATCATTCATCAAAACATGAGGTTTTAAAGTGATACCGATAAGGGTTCTAATCTAGACTTCCTTACTAGCCACATGACCTTGAATGTGCTACTTAACTTCTGGAATTGGGTGCCTAGCAGCCACTCAATGAACTTAAGATCACTTTCTTCCCCCTAGTTGGTTCTAATTGGTTTTAAATCTGCAATGTGATGTTTCTCTCAAAATGTAACCAGCTCGGTAAAATCAAGATGGCGGCATAGGTAAACACCTAAATTGACTGCCTGGCACAACCATTTCAAAATCACAATGGAAAGAAAAAATGGACACCACCCAGACCCACAGGAAGGCTGGCTGAGTGAAAATTCTACAACTAGAAAGAGACTAAGACTCAGATGAGCTGCGGAAGTAAAGTACGGAGGTATGGAGATGCGCATGCAGGGCCTGGGGAGAGGGCTGGTGACAGAGGACGCGGTTCTTTTTCAATCTGGAGGGAGTCACAAACTCCTGGTGGCTCTGAACTCCAGTTCCAGGAGAGTTTCTGGGGGCCCAGACTCATACCTAGAGAAGTTGGACTGACTGGCACCGGGAGGAAATCCAAAGTGGGTTTCTCTCGGCGTTGCTTGCAGTGATTACCATGGGACAGAGACCCAGTGTCTCTTAGCCCAGGGCTGAGAATCAGCCATACCTGACTCCCCGAGATCCCGCCCCACTCAAGCTGCATGCAGAGGCTTTTGTATATAAAAGACTGAGTAGCCTCAGGCAAAGGCTAAAATAGCAACTCCTTGGAGATACAAGAGCCAGCCTACCCAGTGGTCAGAGTGGTACCATCCTAAATACAACACCTCAGATCATAAGGGACACACTAAGGGGACAGACTCAGTGAGCACCAAAGCCCCACTGAAACAACTCTTGCCCCATAAGGGTGTCTCCAGCACAGAAGTTCTCCCACTGTAGACACAGCTGATTCTCATAACCAAGTGGCTTGGAGGCCAATTCCTCTCAGTGATCATCTAACACAAAAAGCCACTCTATCAACCCAGGAAAGCAGCCAAAATGCAGAGACAAAGAAACAGATCACAAATGACAGAAATGAAGGAAAGCAAACGACTGTATATAGAGTTCAAAACCATGGTTATAAGGTTTTTCAAGAATTTTCTAGAAACTGCTGATAAACTTAGTGAGACCCTCAATAAACTAAGCATACACTGACTAAAATAACAAATATTATACAGAGATCCAACAACAGACTAGAGGAACACAAGAATCAAGTCAAGGATCTGAAATATGAAGTAGCAAAAAACATCCAACTGGATAAGCAAAAAGAAAAAAGAATCCAAAAACATGAAGACAGTGTAAGGAGCCTCTGGGACAACTTCAAGCATAGCAACATCAGAATTATAGGGGTGCCAGAAGAAGAGAGAGAGCAAGATATTGAAAACCTATTTGAAGAAATAATGACAGAAAACTTCCCCTACCTGGTAAAAGAAGTGGACTTACAAGTCCAGGAAGCGCAGAGAATCCCAAACAAAAGGAATCCAAAGACGACCACACCAAGACACATCATAATTAAAATGCCAAGAGCAAAAGACAAGGAGAGAATTTTAAAAGTTACAAGAGAAAAGCAGTCAGTTACCTACAAGGGGGCACCCATACGACTGTCAGCTGATTTCTCAACAGAAACTTTGCAGGCCAGAAAGGAGTGGCAAGAAATATTCAACGTGATGAATAGCAAGAACCTACAACCAAGATTACTTTACCCAGCAAAGCTATCATTCAGAATCGAAGGTCAGATAAAAAGCTTCACAGACAAAAAAAAAAAAAAAAAAAAAGCTAAAGGAGTTCATCGCCACCCAACCAGTATTATATGAAACTAGGGGCCTGGTGCACAAAATTCGTGCACGGGGTGGGGGGAGAGAGTGGGGGTCTCTCAGCCCAGCCTGCCCCCTCTCACAGTCTGGAACCCCTCAGTGGGTGTCCTATGTAGCCCCAGTCTGCCAGGCGCCTTTTGTGTGTGTGTGTGTGTGTGTGACCACTGGGGACCTGCCACCAGCCGCATCTGAGGCTCGGAGCAGTCCTCCTGTGTGTGTCTACCTGCTGGGGGCCTGCCCCCAGGCTTGGAGCAGGCACCCTCTCTATGTTGATCTCTCAAACTCTTGCCCTCCCCTGCATGTTGTTCTCTTTTGAGCTGTGGCCAGGGCTGGGTGCTGCCTGCCTCCCAAGCTTGTCTACTGTCCATCTTCCTCCAGCCACCAGAAAGCAGGGAAAACCCCGCCTCGTGGTCAGGCCAGCCTTTTCCTGCTCCCTGATCCCAGGAAGGGACCTGGGGAGCTGCCAAGCAGGCCCCCAGCCCCCAAGAGCTTGCTTTCCTGCTCCCCAGTGCCCCCCAAAGGGCCTGGGGAGCCACCAAGCCGGCCGCCAACTCTTTCCCACTCACCAGTCCCCTGCTGCCTTCCTTTCCCACTCCCCAGTGCTGCCAAGGGGTCTGGGGGGCTGCCAAACAGGACCCCGGCCACTTCAGCCTTGCTTTCCTGCTCCCCAGTGCCCCGCAAAGGGCCTGGGAAGCTGCCAGGCAGGCCCCTGACCCCCACTGCCTCTTTCCCGCTCCCCGGTGCCCCTCAAAGGGCCTGGGAAGCCGCCAAGCAGGCCCCCGACCCCCGCCGCCTCTTTCCCTCCCCCGATGCCCTGCAAGGGGCCTGGGCAGCCGCCAAGCAGGCCGAGAGCCCCCGTCGCCTCTTTCCTGCTCCCCGGTGCCCTGCAAGGGGCCTGGGCAGCCACCAAGCAGGCCGCCAACCCTGCTGCCTCTTTCCCACTCATGGGTCCTGCGCTGTTCCGCCCTGCAGCTGCTCTGTGCACCCGGGAGGTCCCTCAGCCCGGCCTGTGCCCTCTCACAGTCTGGGACCCCTCTGGGGATGTCCACCTGCTGGTGTGCCTGACCAGGCTGGGTGAGGGGCTGATGGCTGTCTCCAGGCTGATTGGTGCTTTCAGGCTTTAAGGCTGCCCACAGCTCCCATTGACCCAATGTCCCAGCAAGGCTGGCTGGACGCAGGTTTCTGGGGTTTGTTTATCTTCTATAATTGATACACTGTTTCTTTAAGCTGGCTAACGAAGCCTCCTATCTGCTTCACCTCGCAGTGTCTATAATGAGACAATGTTACTCTTAGGCCTGCTGTTTCTTTCGGCTCCCGAGGATTCTATGATTGTTAGTATGTTGCAAATGTGTGTTTCGCTAGAGCCAGTTTAAGTGGAGTGGCGGCAGTTTCACTTTCACTCCTGCCGCAATGGAAGCTGCCGTTTACTCAGGTCCGTGAGTGGCGGCCGCCATGTTGGCTGGGCTAATTTGCATACAGCCGCTCTGATTGGCTGGTGGGCGTGGCTTACCCCATCTCGGAGAAACGGTTAATTTCAATATTACGCTTTTATTAGTTAAGATGCTGAAAGGTATCCTTTGAGAAGAGGAAGAAGAAAAAGTAAAGATAAAAATTACGAAAAACAAATACATATCTATCAACAAGTGAACCTAAAAATCAAGTGAATTAAAAATCTGATGAACAGAATAAACTGGTGAATAGAATCGAATCAGGGGCATAGAAAGGGAGTGGACTGACAACTTTCAGAGGGAAAAGGGTGTTGGGGGTGCAGGAAGAGACTGGACAATAATCGTACACCTATGGAGGAGGACAGTGGGGAGGGGTAAGGGCAGAGGGTGGAGTGGGCACTGGGAGGAGGGGAGCTATGGGGAGAAAAAAGAGAAACTGTAATAATCTGAATAATAAAGATTTTAAAAAAAATGTAACCAGCTCCACTCTATTGCTTTGAACCTAATATGCATACCTTTCCTTACTTCTGGATAAGCCCAATAGCAACCTGTTTCCTCACTGCTTGTTTATCTCATATCTGGGTTTTCTACTAAGGTTTTCTTATTTTAGACAGAACACTAATCCTTAAAGGTGTTTAGTAAATCAAAAAGATTAAAAGTGAAGCAAGTTTGGAAAAGACTGCAAAGGCTATCCTTCTCACAATGTATGCTATATTAAAAAGCTCCAAGAAGTCTTGTAGCAATGAGTCCTGTTTAACACTGCTTTACCCTAACTTACATGATCATTCATCCAACAATTAAGAACTTACAAAACTGAAGTACCATGGAACATGCTTGGGAAATACAATAAAATGGTGATGCCAAACCAGTACTCCTTCAAAAAGTCTTGAGATACTATAAGCTCAAGAAAATTTCAAGAGTTCATCCTTAATTATAGGTACAAATTAACTTATGTTACTTCTCATATGGCTGTATATGCCACACAATGCCTCCGAAACTAGGAGGATCTCTGCCTTATACATCTGGATCTTTCATTCTGTATGTGTAAGACAGTGCAATGTAGGCATGTTCAGTAATTTGTCCGTTGAATGAGCATCAAGGCTGGACCAAACTTGTGATTAATTTTGATCAGTAATGTCATTGCTCATGTTGCTGTTACTGAAGAGTCCTTGAGATATTTTACATTTCTCTGGAGTGAACACAAGGAGCTGGAGAAAATGTCTACCATTTTCAGATTTCTAAAAGGTCAAGTTCCTAAGAACTCTCTCTGACACATCTATACTAATCTTCCAGGTGAATCATGGAGATTATCCATGAGTTTATCATCATTCTCCACTCTTCTTTTGAGCTTCAGTCACCTCTTAAAAAAAAAAAAAAAAATGAAGGTACTAGCACTTATTTGGTAGGCTTATTGTGAGGACTTAATGAAATACCTAGGCCAGGGGCTGATACACACTAGACATTCAAGATATGTTATTTTTTCCCAGTCACAAAGAATAAAGCAGAATGAAAGAAAAAGAAAGGTGAGTGACATATTGAGTAACTAGGGAAGACCTCTCTAACAAGGTGGCATTTAAAAGGGAGTGAGAGAACCACACAGCTATCTGGGGACAGAGTGTTTGTCCCAGGTTAAGAGGAAAGCAAGTGCAAAGATTCTTAGGCATCTTTGAGGAACAGCAAGGATCAGATAGTTATCAATAATGTAGAAGCTGAGGTCAGATAGTTAAGAGGGTGTAGGTAGCATCAAATCATTGAGGGTATTGTAGGCTGCCATTAAAACTTTGGCTTTTATTCTAAGTGAGAGGAACAGCCATCAGAAGGTTTTAAACAGAGATGTGACACGATCTTATTCATGTTTCAAAAAGATCATTCCAGTTGCTGAGCTGAAAACTGACTGGGGAATAAGAGGAGGGATGAACTAGAGAAACCAGTTAGAAGGCATTTTGATGAATCAACTAGAGTGTAGTAGTGGTAAGAACGAGCTGTATCTGCATTTATTTTGAAAGTGAACAGAATAAATTGCTGATGGATTAGTTACAGAGGTGTGAGAAAGAGAGAGAGGAATCAAGAATAACCCCAAGA
>PVJC01038497.1:0-16747 GCA_004026665.1 Murina feae | reverse complement strand
GGCCTGCCTCCCAAGCTTGCCTACTGCCTATCTTCCTCCAGCCACCAGAAAGCAGAGAAAATCCCGCCTCGTGGTCAGGCCAGCCTTTTCCTGCTCCCTGATCCCCGGAAGGGGTCTGGAGAGCCACCAAGCAGGACTCCAGCCCCCAAGAGCTTGCTTTCCCGCTCCCCAGTGGCCCCCAAAGGGCCTGGGGAGCCGCCAAGCAGGCCACTGACTCTTTCCCACTCACCCGTCCCCTGCTGCCTTCCTTTCCCACTTCCTGGTGCCCCGCAAAGGGCCTGGGCAGCTGCCAAGCAGGCCGAGACTGCCCCGCTGCCTCTTTCCCACTCCCCAGCCCGCCACCTTGCTTTCCCACTTCCTGATGCCCTGCAAGGGGCCTGGGAAGCCCACCAAGCAGGCTGCCGACCCCCTGCCGCCTCCTACCTGCTCCCCGATGCCCCTCCAAAGGCCTGGGAAGCCCACCAAGCAGGCCGCCGACCCTGCCACCTCCTACCCGCTCCCCGATGCCCCTCCAAGGGCCTGGGAAGCCCACCAAGCAGGCTGCCGACCCTGCCACCTCTTACCCGCTTCCCGATGCCCTGCAACCCTGCCACCTCTTTCCCATCACGGGTCCTGGGTCCTGCGCTGTCCCGCCCTGCAGCCGCTCTGTGCACTCGGGAGGTCCCTCAACCCGGCCTGTGCCCTCTCACAGTCTGGGACCCCTCGGGGGATGTCCACCTGCTGGCTGCCTGACCAGCCTGGGTGAGGGGCTTTAAAGCTGCCCACAGCTCCCATTGACCCAACGTCCCAGCAAGGCCAGCTGGACGCAGGTTGCCTATAATTGATGCTGTTCCTTTAAGGCAGCCTTTTACTAACGAATCCTCCTCTCTGCCTCACCTCGCAGCTTCTATAATGAAACAATTGTTACACTTAATTGTTGCAAATGTGCGTTTTTGCTTCAGGCCAAAGGCTAAGGAGCCAGCAAGCAGGTAGTTTTGTTCTCGCTCCTGCTGCAACAGACGCTGCCTAAACGTTTACTCAGGTCCGTGAGTGGAGTGGCAGCCACACCTCGTGGCTTCTATAATGAAACAATTGTTACACTTAATTGTTGCAAAAGTGCGTGTTTGCTTCAGGCCAAAGGCTAAGGAGCCAGCAAGCAGGTAATTTCGCTCTCGCTCCTGCTACAATGGACGCTGCCTAAACGTTTACTCAGGTCCGTGAGTGGCGGCCACCATGTTGGCTGGGCTAATTTGCATACAGCCATTCTGATTGGCTGTGGGCGTCCTGGAGAAACGGTTAATTTTACTATTCCGCTTTTATTAGTTTAGATTTCACTGAAACATATATTCATATAATATATGCAACACATACATATATAAAAAGATATCAACAGTTTTGAAGTTATATGTTAATCAGCTATGACTATTTTCTTAATATAAATTTCTAGAATAAAATCAAGCCAAAGAGAAAAATAAAAACAAAATGAATCATTGATACATATCTCCATAGTTATTATAATACCTGTTTTCTTGACACTTTGTATCGATCTATTTTTTTGAAAAATCTATACAGTTTGCTAAGAAAAAGAAATCTCACTCTGTATGGTTTGATTTACAGGACATTGAATTTCTTTTAGGGCATTACATTTATTTACTTGTGCTCATGGCCTTTTCCCATTTGACTACCTGGGGAGGTGTTTATCCATTTAAAGTTTTGATACTCTAACTTTCATATTCATGTTTTAAGAATAATTTTTCAGACATGTAGCTTTCAAGTGTGTTCCCAATGTTAGACACATGACATTATAAAAAGAATGAACTTAGAACATGACAGGCAGTTCATGACACATGGATTTTGCCAATAAAAGGAAATAACAATATTTTTTAATAATCCAATAACAGTACATATAAAAAAAAAAGTAAATCTCCAAAATTCTGTTTACAGTTGAATGATAGTCTAGTTTGGCAATAACATATTGGGAAGTCACTACATTGTATTTGAGAACATATTTAGACTTTTTTAAATCATCTTAGAAACAATCTGTCCCCTCCCCTGAGCCTCTGTTTCTTCAATGAGGAGGGTTTGGATTCAGTAACTAATATTCTTAATGTCTATTTGGCTTTTACTTTCTATTCCTCTTTGTTATTTAGCTCCACACATGATGATCTCACCTTTCAGATAGATCTTCAGTCTGTACAATGTGTTCAACAACTAGTCATTGAACACTGTGCTGTGCGCTGTTCTAGGGTTGGAGATGGATTAGTAAACAGTCTCTCTCAAAACCCTAATAGGAGGTCTGTTACTAAGAATCACTTTCAAACACTTCAGTGAAATTTCCTACTTCAAACTCATGCTGTGAGGTCCATTTCTTTCTTACTTACTCTATGAAGCATATCCTTGATTTTACTTCACTGAAAATTGTCTCCCACTTTATGTTCTGTTCTCAGTTTGTTTATAGGTCTCTCTGGTTGGGTGGATGGAGGGACACTGGGTCATGTATAAAGTAAATTACATGCCTTTGTCCAAAACTGTGTTGAACCTTCCTTTAGGTGTCCTCCGTCCCTGGCACAGACTGCTAGCTGATTGCTATCTTATCTTCTCCTGGTCACAGAGCCAGGCCATACCTTACCCCTTTCCTTGCATTTAGGTGGGGCCACAAGAGAGACTTCGCTCTGATGGAAGATGGAGGAAGTGATATGGGTGTGTCTAGGTCTGGTCCATAAGAACATCCCACCGATGGCCCTTCCTGTTTTTTTGTTTGTTTGTTTTTCTTTCTTCCATTGAGGCAGCCTTGGAAGGAAGCAGAACTGCCACCATCTCAGGTATCAGAATCATTGCAAGCAGCAAGGTCCTACCAATGGTTGAAATCAGTAAGTGTTAGTGGGGAAGAGGACCTGAAAAATTCTACTTCCAGGCAGAACAAGTTGGATTATTTACAGCTTTCCCATAACATCAACTTTTACTCACTTGCTCACTTTCTTAATGCTCACTAACATTATGTAAGCAGACGTTCTCACCCATTTTCCAAGTTGATTCTCTTAGCTAAAGTACTAGATTTCAACCAGGTCTGTTCAGACTTCTCCTCCCTCCCACAAACATACATTTAATCAAGAAATACAATGATTAGAGTCCTTGATATTTCAATGATCATTCCACAAACTATTAAAGTACTTGAGCAAAATAACTTACAAATTTTAGAAGACAATGTATTTTTTAAAAAACACATCTGAATTATCAAACCCAGAAAACTAGGCTACTCTAATCTAGTATATTGCTAACATAAAGTGGCCATGTTGAGACAGCACCTAGTTAGTATGCTTCTGTCTTTATCTATTTTATGCTTTAGCATCTTGTTATTTTCTCTGGACAGTCTATCAACACCATCATTCTCAACATCCTGAGCACAGCTAACCAATCTAGTTCTCATCAGAAATCACATGTGATGACGTGAAAAGCAGTCTAGACTTCCATGAAGTACAATGTATATAACTAGGAAAACTTTCTCCACCCAAAAAATGTCATATGTGAAAATAACAATATACACCAAAATTATATAACAATGAGTGTTGGGAACTGTAAGAGGTAGTTGAGGTCATAAAATTTTTTCTTGCCACTGCCCCTCCCCTTCTTATTTTTCTAGGGAACCTGAGCCCCAGAAAATCCTGATATGGATTTTCTAAGATCTCCTAATAATGGCTGGGGAGCAAATTGGGGTAATGCCTGTGATTAAACCTGTGATTCCATGGTAAGGACAGGGTAAGTGAAATACTTGTCAATCTTCTAGTTATATTAAATACACACTATATCTAATTCTTACAACATTTTAATCTTCTAGTTATATTAAATACACACTATATCTAATTCTTACAACATTCCATTTTCCATTCTATTATTATCTTCATTTAAAAAGTGAAGAAATTGAGGCTGAGGACTTGTTAAGAAATTAAGAAATGTATATAGTTATTAAGCAAGTTGTTCAGTTGGGAGTTAGCTTTGGATCTTTCTATACCCCAAAGCTCCTGCATTATTCTCTGACATGTGGTCAGAATCAGTTCCATAAAAAGCCACATTGTCTTAGTTATTAAGAATTAAGTCTCAGCTAGTTTTTCCTGTAGTTTCAAAATGCTAAACATTTTCCTCATTCTAATTTAATCTTCTAATTTATTCATTTTATTGATTGTTGTTAACAGAAGTTAGTAACAATCTTTTACATCAAGAAACTCTAAGTGGTCTAAATAAGGAGAAAGACATAAATAATATTAACCATAGCATTAAATGTTCAGTTCACACTGACTTTGGATTCTGTTCTTTTGAAATTAGGTGCTTATTTCTCTCTCTTTTTATCAATTCATTAGAGTTTTTTCAGGTTGAAATGAGATGTGAGATTATTCTTTGTAATCAGAGCAGATATTCAAATGGTAGTTCTTGAATTTGTTTTTATTTACCCATTTCTTTATTCACTGATTTCTTTATTTCTCCCTAACAAGGTACAGTGTAATAATGTACAGCATGTGCTTCACTATCCTGCCTGCCTATCTTGTCACTTAGGAGATACATGGTCTTAAGCAAATAGTTGAGATACTTTGGGCCTCTGTCTCCTCAGTCATTTGGGAAGTAGAGCCTCCATTTCCTCGTAAGTGAATGGTACACCACTTGCTGGACTCCAAAACTGTCTAGAGAATGAGGTGAACTCATGGATCTGGATGCAACTGGAGAACTCTGATTTGCTAAGAAATGCTTTGCTTTTTAATAGGTGTTTCACGGGTTCATTTCAAAAAAAGCATAGATATATTTCAGGGCAATGTCCTGACCATACCCTATGACTTGTGGGAGAAAACTGCCCTGATAGAATCAGGCCTCTTGTAAAAAAAGGGGGGGGGTTGAAAAATGTTAGGGAGTGCAGAACTTATCTAGATTTGTTGTTGGTATTAATTGGAATATTGCAAATGCAAGACACAAGAAACAGTGTATAGGAAAGAGTGTATGTGTGTGCATGCATGTATGTGTATGAACACCTAACCAACGTTAGGAAAGAATGAAGTTTGTCCCATTGATGATCATCATGTTATGCCTTTCATTGAACTTGTTCTGAGCAGGTTTGTCTCTACAGACTTATTAGCTGATAAAACATCAAATGTTAAGGTCAACTAAGAAATAAAATTTTCTCACCCTTACATTTTACAGATGTAGAATGAGAACTAGAGCAAGATTGTTTTTTTCTTCCAATTACTTAACATAATATGGTACAACAGAATTATGTATATTTCTTTAATACATGTCTTCCCCATTGGACTACCTGGACCACAAAGGCAGGGCCCTAATTGTTTGCCACCAATGTCTCTGTGAATGACTTCTAGAGGTTTCTTGGCCTGTAGTAAACATTTATTCAATTAGTGAGTAGATTCAGTCCTCTAATGAAGATCATTAGATTTGAGTCTTACAATAAACAACGCCCTCAAAATTAGATCTTTATTATTGCCTGCAACTAAAATCACACTTATAGTACATAGAAATTTACAGAATTGGAGAAAAAAGGTACCTTCTAGAAATTTAATGTAATATTGTATTTCCTAACCATCCTTGCAATAGTGACATAGTAAATTATTTTTATGAACCCGATTCTGAGGTAATTATCATAGCAATATTAGTAATAGTTTCTCTTGTAAGATGAGTCAATATTCCATGGAAATAGTTTTGAGAATTTGTTTCATTAAAATCATCCAAACAAAACAAAACAAACAAAGCAAAAACAAAATACAATATGGTTTGGGTGTCTCTCAACTTCAGAGAGACTCTTTAAATGAATGGGTATGAATGGATGAGTGAAGTGATTTGGTCTCATGCTCAGAGCCACACTTTATACCTGACTCCTAGTCCAGATTTTGAATGTCTGGTGGGTGTTGTAAGGGCATCGCAGTGCACGCTCTTTCTGCATGAGTCACTCCCCCACCCTTCACAACTTGGACAACTTCCTAGTCATTCTGTAGGTCTCAGTGGAGACATGACCTTTTCCAGGAAACCCTCCCAAATGCATCTTTCCTTAATTCTTGCTTATGTGATTCCAAGGTCAGAGACCTTGTCTGTTTATTCATCTCTTTATCCCATTGTCTAACACAGCGAACAGAGGCAGTAAAATTATCAACTTGTTGAATTATTTAATTCTGTACAACCTACATAAACATGCACAGAGCTGGCCATGATAAATGCTTGTTGAAAGTAATCTATTTTGCAACTATTTCTTTATCTTGGAGTCTCTTATGCTTTCATATACTGCTGCCTTTATTATATCCTATATAATAAAGAGGTAATATGCAAATTAACCCACACACCCTCACAAGATGGATGCCTACAACGAGGCTGCAGGGGGGTTAGTTATGGATGACCAAACAACTGAACAAGCAGGCTGCATGGGGCAACCAGGCAGGCGTGGGGGGGGCAGAAGTTAGGGGCAACCAGGCAGGCAGGCAGGTGAGTAATTAGGAGCCAGTGGTCTAGGACTGTGAGAGAAATGTCTAACTGCCAGTTTAGGCCCCACCCTTAGGATTGGGCCTAAACTGGCAGTTGGACATCCCCCGAGGGGTCCCAGATTGGAAAGGGTGCGGGTTGAGCTGAGGAGACCACCCCATCCCCCTACCCCCCATGCATGAATTTCATGTACTGGGCTATATATATATATATATATATATATATATATATATATATATATATTTCTCATTTCTCCTTCCAGGTCAATGGTATTAGTCTGGACATAGTGGCGAAGGTAGGGAAAAGTTCACCACTTCAGTGGACTCACCTGGACATGAACTCCATGATTCTACTCTGGGTTATCATTTGGTGTTGCCTGGAACTTTTCTTTGTTCTGTGCTCAGTGTTCTCACTACCTCTTATAAGGATAGCTGAGATCACTCAGACCGAAGTGTATGGCATCAACACATGGAAACTATCCTCTTTTCATTGTTTAATGGCTATTGAGTACCTATTTGTGTTAAGCACTATTCCAACACTGGTACTAGGGCAGTGAATAAGACTCCTTGCCTTCACAGAGCTTATGTTTTAGTGCTTAGTTAAACATAATATTTTGTAAAAATGTCTATGACTTATTATTTCCATTGATGTGGCATATATCACTAGTGCTCATTACTGCTCCTGTTTTCATTTCAATGATACAATGTCCCAATGTTCATTAGGTAGGGGAGTCTTCTGTTTCAAAATAAAGTTAGTCTCTCTTCAGCCTTAGGTTGTAAATGAGGATTGAGCTCAACCTCTTATTGCTGGTTTTATCTCCATGGGTTTGAAAATGGGCATGTTACATGATTCTAGCCAATGACACAAAAAAGAGAGATCCATCAGGGGGATCTGAGGAGGTTTGCTTTATTCTTAAAATGGGACATAAGCCATGGATGCTTGTTTTTACCTATCTAGACATCACTATGTGTGAAATCTGGAACTGGAACATCTATCCTGGGACAATGAGGGCAAACCTCACTGAAAATATCAGAGAGAAGGAAAGAAAGAATATATGTCATTGGTGAGACATTGGGATGCTAAATATACTTCCTATGGGGCTGGCTGCCATACTGCCAATTGCTTGTTTTGAAAGATATATACTCTTCTCCACTTTTTAGATGGCTTTCTGTTGCTCACAGAAGAAACTGACCTCTCCACAGTTGTGGGTGATAGAGCTCTGTTTGTTGCACACAATAGAGAATCACAGGGGTCAGAAACCTTTGTCTATGAAGGGCCGCACAGTGAATACTTTTAACTTCGTGGATCTTATGGACTCCCACATCTGCTCAACTCTGATGGGGTAGACATAAAGCAACCATAGATAACATGCAAATGTGTAGCCATGACTGTGTTACAATAAACTTGATTTACAAAACCAAGGCCTGAGTTGAATATGGCCTCAAGCCAATAGCTTCCCAACCCTGGTATAATGGGAAGCCTGTGGATTTTTGGAATTGCATGAACTATGCTTGAAGCATATCTCTGTTATTCTTACTCTCTTTTATGGCATATATTTAAGCATATGAGTTTTATATATTTAGTCGTCTACATTATCTGTTTTCCCCACTAGCATGCAAGATTCATAGGGAATGGTCTTGCTTCTCTTATATACTGCTGTACTCCCAGTGCTCAGAAGAGTGTTTAATTACTTAATAATTATGTGTGATTGAGATTCTTAATTGCATTGCTATCCCTGCAAGGGGAGAGGTCACCATAGCACCTTAATAGAGACTTTCACAAAAAAATATCTATGAAAATTACCTAATTGCAGATGAATGCAGTCTCCTTTAGCCTACTGCCACAATTATCAAAGTCTCAAACATCTGTCATCCAGGTAAATGCTATTGGTCACTGTCCCAGTACATGACTCATATTACTGTAACATAACTTAGCATAACATACAATATATGTATACATAGATGGCTTGGAGGGCAGGACCAATTGTATTACAAATAGTATCTTCAAACTGTCTGAAATTCAAAAAGTGCTTGCTGAAGCTCAGTTGATTAAATAGTGGGTCTATATACTTAATTAACCTAAAAATTAAAAGATGAATTAAAAAGCAATAGATCTTATTTAAGCCCCTTTGTAGGCCAAAAATTCTTATGGGCATTGTAAACCTATCCTAGCCTCCTCTTGCCAGGATGCTTGTTCTTAGCATTTTACCAATAGAGACATGGAATCTCAGAGAGGTTGTCATTGACATACAGGTTACAGGAGTAAAACTGGGACCCAGTTACTGGCCTTTCTCTTCAGAGCATGAACTCTTTGGAGAAGAATGTACTTAGTAGTAATAATTAAGCCAACTTTGAAGACCTGGGTTTCAAGGAAGAGCACTCATAAAAATTGGTTTCTTATGCTTCTCTCCTTGTCCCCCTATTTACTCAGAGGCTTTTTAGAACACTGAACTCCAGCCAGTCATCTCGCCTGGCTTTTGATCAGAACTTTAATAGACAGACCCCAAGTGGGAGGCAGGATTGACAAACTTTCATTATTTTTTCCAACAAGAACAAATGAATCAGTTCTAATAAAGTGCACACGCCACAAAGAACTCATGGAAAACTTTTGTAAAGTAAAACAAGGTCAATAACTTTCTAAGTAGTAATTCTTTGGTTACTGGACACGTTTCTAATTCCAGCCTTTTGTTGTTGCATTCTGTGGACTAACTTAGAGAATTCAAGAGGTTCTACTTAAACCTGGACAATGGGAGGAAACTGACACATAGAGGTGCCTGCTCAGATTTAGGCACCGGAGTAAGAGTCCACCCACATGAAGTTGTCCCCACTTCCACACCCTTGATTTAGACTTATTTACTGAATTATTAATATCCTCTGTATTTTCATCTGAAAAAGTAAAATAATGCTTTTCGCCTCTCATAAGTTCTTCCACCACAGCCTATTTTTTCTGCTGTTTTATAGAAAAGGTCTTCAACAAATTTATTTGCCAAATTCCTTTTCTCACTTCCTAATCTCTCTTTATCCTGCCACCACTTGTTGTCTGAAGCTGCTCTTGCAAAGGTCATTAATAATCTCCATCTTGCTGAGGCTAAAAGTCAATTCTCCAACTCTCTTTGCACTCAGCCTCTCAGCAGTGTATGACACACATAACCAATTGTTCTTTAAATTCTTCTTCACTTGGTCTTCAGAATCCCATGCTCTCTTGGTTCTCCTCCTTCAGTGACCCCTTCTCTGGGTCCTTAGCTTGGTTCCCTTTGTCTTTTCTCTCTTGAGACATGAAAGTCGGCCAGCCTCCTTTCAACATAGGCTTTATTTTTTGTGGGGGTCTTATCCAATCCGTAGCTTTACAGGCCTACTATGTGCCAATGACTTGAACTCTGACCCTTTTCATTGGGCTCTAGGTACAACATCTCTCCTTGATATCTATCTAATAAAGCTCTTCTTGACTTGTAGGTTTCTCCTTCTCCAACTACCTCCTCATCTTAGTAAATACCAACATAATTCACTCACTTTCTCTTCTCTTTTCCTCATATTATACTATCTACCTATTTTCAGGTTTTCTTGGTTCAAAATATAGAGCAAATTTGGGTTCCTTTCACCATCTTTTTTGCTACCACTCAAGTCCCTCTAATACAAGATGATTATTCCAGAATCATATCTTTACATTTTCTCTTGGTTCTAATTTCTCATCACACCACAGAGGGTATACCCTTGCCTCATTCAGAGATTCCACATCATTATAGACCTTCTTCGACAGCCATTTCAACCCCCACTCCCCACCAAGTGTGGTATCCTATCACTCTCAGTAACTTTTCTCTGGTTTATTTTTCTTCAAAGCACTTACCTCTATCTGACATGATGCACTTAGTTAGTTTGTTTATTTATGTATTTATTTATTTTCTGTTGTCTGTTTCTCACAGAAGATGAAATTTCCAAAAACAGAAATATCATTTTTATTGGCTTATTTATTCTTTCCTTTTATATATACTTTATATAATTGTTTGTACAGCTATTTGGCCAGTGCCTAGAAATGGATCTGACCTACATTAACCATTCAATAAAGATTAGTTGCATTAATGAAGTTTTTGCACTGAGTTCTTGTTTTTGCATATTGCTTGTGAAGTTTCTAAGTTGCTCCTTCATATGATTGTCATATAGTGGTAATAGTTAACTTTTATTACTTGCTATTGAATGTTGGGCATTGTGCTAAGGATGTTAATCAGCATGATCTTGTATGTGGGGTTTACTCTAGATACAAGTGAAACTCATCCTGATGAAAGGAAGTGGGAGTGGTGTGACCCAGTAATATCTCCATCTGGCATTATTGACACAAGACAGCCCTTTGGAGCTTTCTATGCCAGCCTGGCATTACCATCTCTGCTGTCTATCCTGAGGAGCTGAGTGATTAGCACATTCTATGCTGATGCTGGGCCATTGGTTGGCAGCAGGTTGTTGTTGCCTGGCCTGAGCCAGGTGTCAGCTTCATTGCTCTTTTTTCTGCACTGGTCAGGCCCTATAAGTCTTTCCCTGGGTCTCTTCCTCTTTGCAGAGACAGCTTGGGGAGCTGGGACCCACATTTAAGGATCTATGCCCCATTTGTAGGTAATTTGCCAGCAAATGCAAATGGTAGCGCAGGAGTGGTTTCAGACTCTTTGCTAACCTGTGCCCTCAGTGGACAGGTGTTTTCACATCCATTGCCTTACTAATCTTGTATGAACCTCACATCAGTCTTGAGAATCAGGTGTGAGGATTTCTAATTCACAGGTGGAAGAAATTGTGCCATGCTCAAGGCCAGAAGTGACAGTGGTGGAAGTCAGTCATCCCCTCTTGTCCCTGGCCTGATTTCTCCCTCCCCTTAACATGCATGGACACACATATGCACAGACTACATACAAACATTGTTCTAACCATAATGGCCATTTTTAACTTCTCTTGTCTTGCTTGGATCTGCATCTCTACTTCCTCTTCTGAGAAACCAGCCTTTCTCTCAAAGTTCGCTTTCTCTGGCCCCTTCTCTGATTATGCTCTCTGTTCCAAAGACCCTTGTACTCCCACTATTTTAACTCTATCAGTCAGATCTCTTGGTGTTGTAAACGACAGAAACTCAATTCTAACTAGTTTGGCCATAAGGCCCTAGGTTTTCCTGACTTTAGGCATTGCTGGATCCAGAAGCTCAAATGATTGCGCAAGCTTTCCCCTGACTCTCTCCATGTAACAATACTTCCCTATGTGTATCAGCTCCATTATCCAGCGGACTCTCCCCCTGTGGGAGGAAATAGGACCTCAGTCTTCCTTGTTTCTGCATCTTATGTATAATCCTCGAAGAATTTTAATACTTCCAGAAGAAAAACAATGCATATGTGCATAAATCAAAGATATTTTGGTTCCCGCTGTTCATGTATGAACATGAATTCTGGGAGCAGGGCTGGATCAGATCCATCTGAGCCATGTGATGGTAAAGGTTTCAGGAAAGAAAATATATGCCCAGAATACACAGTTATCCCACATTTGTGTTGCTTTTTTTCTTATTTTATATCTGTCTCTCTAACATTTTCTCTGTTAATTCTATAAAGGGAAGGACTGGTGCTCTTGCTTACCTCTCTAATGCAAATGCCTAGCACACTGACTGACACACATTAAAAACTTAACACATATTTCAAAATGAGTCAATTAAAACAATTATGACAATGTACCACGTTGATTGTTCTTAATTATAAAACTCCTTTGTTGTGTTGACATAATACAAATGGGGTCCTCAACTCTTGTGATCCAGCTGCCAAGCCAGGCCTAAATCTCCTGCTTGCTGGAAAGTTCTCTGATGCCTAATTAGACCCATTTATTGACACTTACTTGCATTATCTCTCAAGCTGTTTATCTCTCATGCCGATTCTATTAACTCCGCCTGCCTGCCCAATGGGCTTCCTCAGACAGCTACAGTCATTACCTGAACCTGGTGTGTCTATCCTCATCTCTGGGGATTAGGACAGAAGACAGAACAAAGGCAACAAAGATAATAAAGCAAAAATAACAACAACAACAAAAACTAGTATTCTTATAGTTTACAAAGCAGTTTTCTACAACCAAGCTCATTTAATATTTATTGTGAATATTGTAGTTTTATTACCAGTTTAGAGATAAGCAAACTGAAAGTAGGCTCTCTTCTTACCAACCCAATCCATACCTTGGCGGTAATTCTGTCTGTGTTCACAATCAGCCTATGACATTCATAGGGCAGAAAGATTTAGATGAGACTTTAATGATTATAAGAAAATGTTCTCCCCCCTTTTATAACAACCTTCTATTGAGGAAAATATTGTTTAATTACTTAAGATAATAAAATTGAGAGAGAGAGAGGATAAGATAGTTGCCTTAGGTATTGGCCAGATCTCAGCCTTGGCTTTGAATTTTAACTTGCCAGCTGCTCTCCTTGTGTTTCTATGGCTCACTGGACTATCTCCTCTGAGTCCAGACCCATCACCCTTCAATAGGCAGACACCCAAGTCTTGATCACTACATTCAGCATGTTTCATAATCTTCTTGTTTCAAGGGTGTGTCCTGGTGACATGAGGGTGACCTCAGATGTAGATGCAGTGTGACTGTGACATTTTCCGGTTATCTCAAGATGATTTACTTGGTGGATCATTGAGAATGAAGCATGAACCATGCTGGTTAGGTGTGTCAGAAGGACTGGTGCCTGTGCCAACAATTTTCACCTTGCTAAGGTTGACACCATGGGTGACCTCTTTGTGGTGAGCAATAGAAATGCATTCCTCAGAATTCCAGTTTCTGGGTAGGGACTAAAGACTAGGTAATGCATCCTAGTAGATGTAGAAACGCCACAAAGTTTAAGACATTTACTCATAGTCTTGTATTTATTAATGGCAAAACTGGGTTCTGAACCAGATCTTTCCAACTCTAGAATCTCTGCTTTTACCCATACATAATGCACATTAACCTGAGAGCTTTTGGGATATGAAAACCACACACACAGTCCAGGTTGATTCACTTATTAAATATTCTCATGTTTACTAAGAAGCTTTACTTAGTTGTCTATACTATGTGAAGCCATATCTCTTTGGGTGGGGTGGGGTAAAAGAGCAAGAAGTACTGCTATTGTTCCTCTCAGAGCATGTGCAGATATTATTCCCTGTGTTCAGAACAATGTTAATTATTTTCCTAAGAACCTCATTGACCCTGCAGTCAGTAATTTCCTGACTCTTAAACCCCTTGGGGCTGGGCCATTCAGGCAAGCCCAAGGTGGCCTAGGGGTAGAATGAGAATGCCTGCTTGCTTGGATTTATGTCCTTCCAAGCAGGAATTGTGAAAGTGCCGGCGCCAAGAATTAAGGAAGGAGAAGAAAAGGTCTTTCTTTTGTACTCAGTGTGTTTTCAATAATGTGTCGGTCATTCAGTCCATGGGAACGTGTTGGTAGGGCATATGTGCTGAGAGTGGGGCTAGGCTGGGGTGACGGGCACCAGAGGTTTAGAGAAACAGGATCTTCCTCAGATTTGTTTTCAGGAGATGCGGATGTGGAAAGCATATCTGGCTTAGAGTCAAATAGTCACAGAGTTTTGCGTGTTTGCCTCCACCACAAAACTCTCTCTGAGCTACAAATTCCTGATGGGATTGATATGGAGACATGGCATTGCTTGGGACAATGGAGATAAAAATACTAATCTCTCGGGCTTATTGGATGATTAAGCAGAAAACAAAGTAGGTGATCTTTGTCACCTCTACCCCTGAATAGAAAACTCAGGAAAACATTGGACAGATAAAATCAACAGATCTGAAACCAGAAAGAAAAACTAAAGAGGTGTGGTTCAGTTGGTTGAGCATCATTCTGTGCACAAAAAGGTCATCAGTTTAATTCCCAATCAGGACATACACCCAGGTTTGACCTCTGGTGAGGGTGGGTATAGGAGGGAGTCAATCAATGTTTATCTCTCACATCAATATTTCTTTCTCTCTCTCCCTCACCCTCTCACTCTCTCTAAAGTCAATAAAATATATATAAAAATATGTATTTAACTTGAATAAGCTTATGTGGCTTAACTTCCTGGTATATAGGGAAATAGAGGTGAAAAGTGGGACTCAGAACAGCTAAAAAGGTAAAGAAAAACGTCAGGGCAATGTTGGAACAGAAGGAAGAAAAGAATCAAATGATTGTATTTTCAATGATTTGTGTTAAGCAAATTTCTACAGTATATTTACATAATCTTCATAGAACTTGTATAGTGAGTTTTGTTCTACTTAACCTTGTTGTTACAGGTACAGAGAGGTAAAATATAGGTTTCTTACAGTGTGAGTCACTTACCTTTCATCAAAATCATCTGAATTGCTTGTTAACAGTGGATTTTGAATCTTTCTTCAGTCCAACTGAATCATTTCAGTACCTCTTACGGTAAAACCAAGTATATGCATTTTTACAAGTTCCCTGGGTGATTCTTATACCCATCATGCTTAGAGAACCAATGTTTGAGTTATTACTTGCACATTGGGAATCACCTGAGGACCTTGAAACATACTCATACCTATGTCCTACCCCAGAGATAATTACCACTAAATTACTGGAGGTGGGCATTGAGATTTGTAAAGGCTTGACAGGCCAACACCCTATCCACTGAGCGAAACCGGCTATGGTCACTTATTATTTTTGATAGTTATTATTCCAGTGCAGTTAATGTTGACAGATAAAATGCAGACACATGGTTAAATTTGAATTTCAGATAAAAAATAATATTGTTAATTGTTGTACTTATTGCATTGAACATGATCATCTTGAAAATATTATTTGGCAAATCTGGAAACTTTTAAGTCAAGAGTTGGTGTCTCTAAGGCCAAAGCCCAGTGCCTTTTATGCTATAGTATTGCCCTTTCTCAGTTTTGAAGGATCAGCAAGATTCAGGCGGGACAAACTTATTGCTAAAAACATCATCCACAGATGTCTCCCAATGAAAGCAAATTCATATACACATACTGCTGGAAACATTATGTAAAGTGAAAGTCCCTTGACAAATCAAGTCTTACTTCTTATATTAATTTCTATCTGAGGATATAACAAATGATCACAAACTTAGTAGTTTAAATCAACACACACGTCCTATATCATAGTTCTGGGTCAGAAGTCCAACAGGTCTCACTGAGATAAAGTCAAGATGTATAAGCGTTCTAGGGGAGAATCTGTTGCCTTGACCTTTCCAGTCTCTAAAGGCCCCCACAGTCTGGCTCTTGGACTTCTTTCTCCACCTTCAAATCAGCAATAGTACATCTCTCTGACCATTGTGCTATGGTCACATCTCCCTATGATCACATCTAAGAAAGTTTCTTCCATTGTAAGGATTATATTTGATTCACCTTGATTATCAGAATACTCTCCTTATCTGAAGATCCTAATTTATTCACATCTTCAAAGCCCTTTTTTTGCCATATAAAGAGATGTAGCCACAGGGTCTGGACATAAAATAAAAATTTATCTTTGTGAGAGGGTGTTATTCTGCCTACCATGCCTCCTAGTTTATGTATTTTATGAATTCATTTTTTTTAAAAAAATGAATTTCTCTGAAAGTAAAGGAAATCTTATATAAGGATATTATAAAGATGTGTGTATTATAAGGATGTGTAATATACTATATGCCCAAAAGTTGTTTTTTTCCCCCAATGTTTTAACAGAATCGCTGGGGGAAAGAAAGGTTGAAAAGATGGAATTTATTTTAGTCAACACACACTTAAATAGTGCTTACCTTGTGCTAGGTGCTATTCTAAATACTTCAAAAATGTTAGCTCTCTTAATTCTCATGTATCAGCCCAAGAAACTAAGTGGTAGTATTGTTATTCTCATTTTACAGATGAAAAATGAGGTCCAGAGAAGTTTATAACTTACCCAAGTTTATCCATTACAAAGTGCTGGGGCTAAAACCCAAAACATTTCAGACATTCTTCTGTCCTTTGAAAATTTGCCACTCTCACTGCATCCAGTTAAACACTGAACAGGACTCAATGAATACACACTTACAGAATAACATTTTGAAATTTCTACAACCTTTAGTTTGAAAAAGTATGAACTTGAGTGTCAGTAATAGCATTTCTTAAACACTATTTTGTAAGGGATATGTGAAGTTGAAATGTTGAGTCTTAGTTTAATGAAACATTTTTTTGAGATTATTATTTTTATTGTTTTATTGGAGACATTGATTCATAAAGTTACACAGGTTTTAAGTGTACAGTTCTATGACACATCATCTTTATATAGCATTGTGTGTCCACCACCCAAAGTCAAACCTCCTTCTGTCACCATACACTGGACC
>PVJC01038496.1:0-16745 GCA_004026665.1 Murina feae | reverse complement strand
CCCCAGAGCAGGTGACCTGTGACATCAGTCACGACCGACACAGCAACCAAGATCCCAGGGGCGGCCCTCATTGGCCACGCGCGGGTCATGTGTCCAAGCCTGATCCAATCCTTGAAGGCCTAGGAGATGAGACGCTCTGATTGGTCAGGCACAAGCCGTGAGCCCACCCACAGAGGAGGAGGAGGAGAGAGTCAGCGCTTCCCAGACCACAGGGCCTCCAGGCAGGGGAGCCAGTGAGCGCCCCCAAAAAGATCAGCGTGTTCTTCTCAGACGAAGGAAGGAAGGAAGGAATAGCCGCCAACGCTATCATCCGACGGACTTGGATCTGAAGTGGGTGGGAGAAGAGGTGACCAAGCCACAACAAGGAACACCGGGGCGCGTAGTAGGGGTTCAGTTAAACACTGGGCGGAGCGGAGGATTCACGGCCTGCTGACACCCAGCGAAGACACGTTGAACTCTTAGGCATCTCCCTTAATCCCGACAGCACCCCCCGCAGCAGGAGTCCTACTCGCCCTGCTTCACAGGGGAGAATGCTACGTGCGGCACAGAAAGGTTAAGCAACTCACGCAAAGTCACACAGCAAACAAGTGGCAGAACTGGGATCTGAGCCGCGGCATCTGCCACACGAGTCCCACGCCTTTTGCTTCAATGAGGCGCTTGAGACAGGGGCAGGGGAGGAGCTGGAGGAGGAGCAGACAGAATTTAACTCAGTAACTCAGTGGCAGGAGAGAGAAAGCTAACAGGAAGTGCTGTCAGAGCTCCTTCCAGCCCGGGGGGTGTGGCTCGGTGGTTGAGCATCGACCTATGAACCAGGAGATCAGGGTTCGATTCCCGCTCAGGGCAGGGGCCCCGGTTGCGACCTCGATCCCCAGTGGGGGCCATGCAGGAGGCAGCCGATCAATGATTCTGTCATCATCGATGTTTCCCTTTCTCTCTCCCTTTCCCTTCCTCTCTGACATCAATAAAAATATATTAAATCTTTAAAAAAAAAAGTTCATTCCACAACTTAATGAAAACTTTCACAAAGGGCGACAGTGCTCCTGGTGGGTGGGACGGCCCTTGGCAACTCCTTCTGAACCCCCTGTGTAGGAGGCAGCAGGAAACCACTCAATATACTTTTCCATAGTCCCGTGCCTGGGGTACTATGCAGCCAAAATATAATAATAATAAGATGGCTCCACACAGTGAGATGGTTCCAAGGGGAAGAGCAGAAGCTCTTGTTAGGAGAAGGGCTAGGCCCCTGGATCCAGCCGTGCCTGAAGCTGTCTCCTCTGAGAACTTCCCACCTCCCAGGACCAGCAAATGTCCCATGTTGTCCCTTGCAGCGATGAGAACCCAGGTGAACATGCCCTTGCATTCGCTCCATCATCTCCACGAGCGCCCCCAAAACCTTAGGGTGGAAAACAGACCTGGGTGTACCCCCTAGTGACCCCCAGGAGAGAGTCATTCCGAGGATAAAATCACCAACCAGCGGGCGCCTCGAGGGCTGGTGCCCTCCAGCAGCTCCCCGCGAGGGGTCTTCTGAGCTGGGAGCCGTCCGCGCTTTGCGTGCTGAGCAGAAAATATCCCACTCGCACGTGCGGCGCTATTTTTAAAACGTTACATAAACGCTGCTGCAATTACCCAGACCCGCTCGCACAAGCCCATCGCAGAACTGATGGCGACGCTCGATCAATATGTTTTCCTTTTCCAACCGAGGCGCACCAGACCCACAATGCACCTCACTCAGACACGCCGGATGCTGCTCCCTGACGTTAAAACAAAACGGGGTTCTTGTTCCTGACCACAGAGGACTGTAAACCCACGCTTATAGAGCAGACCCTGCTTGGCTACTGAAGGCAAACTTGGTCTTGAAAAAAAGGCCAGCCTTAGCCTGTGTGGCTCAGTGGATAGGGCACCCGCCTGCGGACTGAAGGGTCCCGGGTTCCATTCCAGCCAAGGGCACATGCCTGGGTTGTGGGCTGGATCCCCAATAGGAGGCGTGCAGGAGGCAGCCGATGAATGATTCTCTCTCATCATTGATGTTTCTATCTCTCTCCCTCTCCTTTCCTCTCTAAAATCAATAAAATATAATTATTAAAAAAAAAAATTTTTTTTAAAGGCCAGAGTGTAGGTCATTTACTTGGGTTTTGCAGGCCATAGGATCTGTCACAATTACCTGCATCGCTGTTGTGAGAAAGCAGCCACAGACAGCATGGAAACAAATAGGTGCAGCTGTGTTGCAATAAAACTTTATTTAAACACACAAGTGGAGGGCCGGATTTGACGCACAGGCCATCATGTGGTGCTGCCTGGTTTAAGGGGTGCAGAAGGTCACAAGCAATGTGTTGGGAGCCCAGGCCGGCACCGGGCCTGACGGGATCTGCACATCTCTAACGCGCTGCAGGAGCAGGTGGAGGAAATTGAGTTTCATTGACTGAACTTTTCACCTGCATGTCTACTGACTAGAGCAAGGGCACCCGTACTGGCAAATGGAGCATAAACGGTGCTGGCCCTGGGCAGCGTGACTCAGTGGGTAGAGCGTCGGCCTGCAGACGGAAGGGTTCTGGGTTAAGGGCGTGCAGGCTCAATCCCACCCCCTCCCCGTTGGGGCGCTTGTGGGAGGCAACCAATCAATGTGCTTCCCTCACATCGATGACGTTTCTCTCTGTGGGCCTCTCCCCCTCCCTTCCACTCTCTCTACAAATCAATGGGAAAACACCCTCACGCAAGGATTTAAAGAACAAGTTAAAAACAGAACAAAACCATCGGCAGCGCCCTGCCTTCTCTCCAGGATGTGCTGAGGCCTTCCCAGGTGAGAGGGCCAAGCTCAGGGCCTAGGAGACCACCATGGCCGCGGCCTCGGAGCCTGACCAGGCCCTTTGGGAGCTGCAGGCCCCGGTGCTGCCCGCAGGCCCTCAGCTCTGCGGCTCCTGCAGAACCACTTGCGGGCAAGGAGGCGAAACCCATCAGGAAGATGGCGACCCCCGCCTCACCTCCGCAGGCTGCCGGAGGGCTGGGCTGGCCAGTGCCTCTCCGAAAGGCTCCCCTGCAGGAGCCTGTGGACCCCAGAGGCTCTGAGGGACCCCCGGCCTTCCCGTGTTGGGCTTTTGCCCATCTGGAACCCAGCACCCTGAGGCCTGCCCCAGGCCTCGGGCTGCAGTGATCCCGCGAGAGGGGTTTTGTTCTTTTAATAGGAGTGGCCCCGCAGGAAAAATGAAAACCCGTCCCCGTCCACCTCCACTGGTGGAGTTTCCAGGGGCAGGCAGCGTCCCGGAGCCCAGCTGCCTCAACGGTCCTGACAACGTCCTGGCTCATCCCCGCCACCGCTGACTGAGCACCTACTATGCGCTGGCACCGAGCAGGAGCACTTCGCATCAGCGTCTCCCTGGTCCTCGTCACTGTGCACTGGTTGGTGATGGCATCACGTGTCACACCCCTCAGACTTCAGGTACAAGCTCGGCCCCCCAACCTCCTCCCGGGGGCGTGGGAGGGTCACGGAGGAGGTGACGCCGAAAATGCACGGACACGTGTCCTGTCTGTCCTCTTGGTCACCAGTGGGTCGTGATTGGGCCAATTCCAGCTCAGGGGCGGGCTGGCACCCGGTGAGAATCCACCAGGCGGGCACCCGTCCCCCCCTCCCCTCGGGCGCCTCTGTGGTCCCAGCCGGCACCGCTCCCGGGTTCTCGTCCTGGTGCCGGCCCCCACTCCCTCACCCGGCTCACGGCCTCCTTCCTGCCCCTGCCCCTGCCCCTGCCCCACAGCCCACCTCAGGGCCTTCGCACTGGCCGGCCCCTGCCCCTCCGTGTGGAACTCTTCCCCGAGGCAGCGCGGCCTCACTCCCTCCGCCCCCAGGTCTTGGCTCCAAGGTCACCTCCATGCTCGGCGGACAGGGCTCAGTGGATGAGTGTCAACCTAGGAACCAGGAGGTCAGAGTTCTATTCCGGGTCAAGGGCACTGGCCCGGGGTGCAGGCTCCGTCCCCAGTGGGGGGCGTGCAGGAGGCAGCGATCCATGATTCTCTCTCATCACTGATGTTTCCCTCTCCCTCTCTCTCCCTCCCTCCCTCTCTGCAATCAACAAAAATGTCTATTTATTTATTTAAAATAAATAAGTGCCAGCCACTAATGAGAGCCATCTGCAGCCTCGCCCCTGGCCCCCTGGCAGCAGCTTTTTTGGCAAAATGCCATCACACCTGCCCTTTGACCCCATTCCCCATGCCCTCTGACCCCGTTCCCCTTGTCAAATCTCACCACTGGGAGCTCAGGGCCCCCTCGGACAGACCGCCCCAAGCCCAGGTGCCTCCCCACTGACCTGCCCCTCAGCTCGCCCAGCAGAGCCAGGCCTGCAGCGGGAGGTGACACCGTCACAGAAGGAAAACCCCAAAGCCAGAGTGGAACCACATGCCCAGCACCCCACACGGGAACCAGCAGACAGGCAGCCAAGGGTGCCCGGGCCAGGAGTTGGCAGAGCCTGCCGCCCGCCCCTCCTGGGCTCTGGAAGGAAGGCCCGGCCCCCCCTTCCGCACCCACCCCCGACCCCCACCCCACAGCCCCACGGAGTCAGCAGCCACGTGGTGTCTCAGGTGTCCCTGTGCCCGATGCGCGCGGAGCCCAGGGGAGGCCTTGGTGCTCAGAGCAGGTGTGAGAGGGGCGTTGGCGTGTGTCCTGGGCCCGGGCCCTGCACTGGACTCCCCAGGAGTTGGGGTTCATGCCCACAGCACGGCCACTCCAGGCGACACCAGGCCTGTTACCGCCCACCGTAACGAAATGCAGCAAATCAAACTGGACTCCATTGATTTTTTTATGTAACAATTTGGGGGCCGAAGCGAAAGACGAGGGGATTGATCAGTCGCAGAGCCAGGTGTTGGGGGAGGGGGTTGGGAGGACCCTAACTGAGGGGGGGTGCAGGAACTGCCCTCCACTTAAGAGTTGCATCCCCCCAAATCCATATGTTCAAACCTCCCCCACCCCAGGTGATGGAGTTAGGAGGGGAGCCTTGGGGAGCTAATGAGGTCTGGAGGGAGGACCCCCCTCCCCGAGATTAGTGCTAGGATTAGTGCCCTTCTAGACCCGAGAGCTTCCTGGCCCCTCCGCCAGGTGAGCGCACGGAGGGTCCTCATCAGGGTGTGACCACGCCCACACCTTCGTCCCGCACCTCCCAGTCTCTGGAACGGGGAGGAATACATGTCTGTTGCTTATCAGACAGCCGGTCAGGGCACTCGGTCATAGCAGCCCAGTGGGCGAAGACAGGGCCCATTTTACAGATGGGCAAACCGAGTCTCAGGGAGCTCCAGGGGCTAGACCGGATCTCCCTGTTTCAAGAGAGGAGCCAGACCCTGGATGGCGATACTGACGTCTCCCAGTTTGTTCAACAGCAGCACCTACGCCGCAGCCACGGCCTGAGAAAGTCCTGGGAACGTTTTAATCAAGAGAAGGTGTGTGGGCCCAAGCCCCGGCCCGACACCCACTCCCGGTGAGGCTGCGTCTGCTTTGTCCCATGTGCGGAGGGGCTGATGGGGGATGTACTCTGAGTCCATGCTTTTCTTTAAAAAAAAAAAAAAAATTTTTTTTATTAATTTCAGAGAGGGAGGGAGAGAAAAACATCAATGATGAGAGACTCATCGCTGCCTCCTGCAAGCCCCCTACTGGGATCAAGCCCACAACCCCGGCCTGTGCCCTGACTGGGAATCAAACCCTGACCTCCTGGTTCATAGGTCAAAGTTCAACCCCTGAGCCACGCAGGCGGGGCTCTGGGTCACATTCTTGCCCTCCGAGGCCAAGCCTGCAGCTTGGGGGGGGGGGCGGGGCTGGTGGCTCGCTGTCCATCACCGGGTGATGCTGCCTGACAGGGACCCTCACCATGGCACTCAGTTTAGACCCAGCACGGAAGAAAGGGGCCACCCAGCCGCATACAACGGGGGGGGGGGGGGGGGGGGTCATCATCCCGGAAGAGGCCCCAGGCAGGGCTTTGTGGCCTGGGGACCACCCGCCCGGACTTCCCGCCAACAAGCGACCCTGGATCCTGGCAGCCAAGATGCCATTGTTGGCTCCAAGCACCCAGGCCCAGACAGGGGTCCCCCGGAAACCCCCTTCCTCCGGAGGGGAGTGGGCGGGGGCTGAAGTGATTTACCCTGGGAACGGCCTGCCCCCCATTAAATCACTCAGGGGAGGCGGCTGCATTTGCATACCACAGCCTGGCCCTGCCAGGGCCGCCTCTCCAAACAGCCCCCCCACGCAGAGGCACCCCCTCCCTGCTGTAAGGAGAGTGCAATGTGCCCCGTGCCATGGTGCCAGGGGGCTGGGGCGCCTCCGCTGACTGGCAACCCCCTCCTCCCACTCGCAGGCGCTGCCACCCACAAGGCCCTTCTGTCAGCCGCTCCCACCCACAGGCGTCGTGGTCACTGGCGCAGGGCGCGTCCGGCACCACCCCCCCCCCCTCCAGCGGGGATGCCACCGCGCTGAGAATTTGCAAAGCCACCGCCGGCAGGAAAGTGCTGGAATAATGGCCCCGGTGGTCGCGGCGCCTGGTTTGTGCTGACTCGCCCGAGCGCAGGCCCATATGGTTAAGCCCTTGCGAGGCTCCCAGCGCAGCCACCAGGCTCCTTATCACGGCAGCTACCCACGCAGGAGGGGGCACGGGCAGCCCCGCGGGGACAGAGAACAGGCCCTTCCTTGCCTCTCAGCTCCGCCAACCCCTCTGCCAAACGCGGGGTGCAAACCTTGCCCAAAGGACACCCCCAATCCCACCGGCTCGGAGGGGAAGCGCCGGTTCCTTTTCTGCAAACCTTTCCAACCGACCGCAGGCAGCTAAGCATCTTTCAGGAATTGCAGCCTTGTTGCTGCCCAGCTCTCCTAACTGCGGCTAAATATAGGGATCAACTGTCTCCCTTTATGTCCCCGGGGAGGAAGCGGGGTACACAGGAGCTTCAAGAGGCCTGGCGGCGGGGGGGAGGGGGGGCGAGGGGCGAGGGGCAGGGGTGGTGGAGGGGGCTGCCCAGGAGCTGCCCAACCGGGCAGCCAAGCCAGGAGCTGGGCCAGCAACAGATTCCAGGGGCCCAGGCCCTCCCAGGGCCC
The DNA here is from genome assembly GCA_004026665.1 of Murina feae. Taxonomy (NCBI): domain Eukaryota; kingdom Metazoa; phylum Chordata; class Mammalia; order Chiroptera; family Vespertilionidae; genus Murina; species Murina feae. The sequence goes on along the minus strand of PVJC01038496.1, from coordinate 9,691 downwards.
AGGCCTCCCCCAGCCGGGCGCGAGCTCTCCGGTGGCCGGGGGAGGAGACGGGATTTGGGGGGACCAGGGGGACTCGCCGTGTCCTCTTACAGGGCCCTAGGCAGGCGGCTTCTCTGCGAAATGTCCAGCGTCCACTCGCGAGCGCATCCAGGCCGCCGCTGACCCCCGAGGAGAAACAAAGCCGACGCCGGACCGCACGTCCCGGTCGCCGAGGCCTGTGCGTTTGGGGAACAGGTCCCGGGGCTTCGGCTCGGAGGTGCCCGCGAGGTGGGCGCGGAGCAGACTGCAGAGCAGGGCTCCCATGGCACCGCGGGCCCAAAGGGAAGGGGCCTCCCGGCCGGAGGTTGTCTGACCCACTCGGGGTCACGGGAGGGCACCCTCCACGGGGGACAGCGCTCCCTGCCCCACGCACGCGCGCTGCGCGTGGAAGCGGACGCGCACGCCGGGCCCCTCCGCCGCCTCCCCCGACGCTCGAGCTTAAAAGTTGAGGCTGCGCGTCTCCCGCTCCGCGCGGCTGCGGGAACCGCGGGGACCACGGGGAGGGTTTTCCCGGGGCCGAGCGGGTCCGACTGGGAAAGGGCCGGCGACGGGCGCTCCGGCCGCGCGCGCCAACCCCGCCGGTGCTGCGCCCCGCGCCTCTCGGCGGTTCCTCCGCGGCGGCGGGGGGAGGGGAGGGGCCCGCATTTGGGGAGCAGCTGCCTCTCGAGCCGGCGCGGAGCCTCCGAGGCGGCGGCAGGAACTCCGCGGAGACGGGAGGAGCTGAGCGGTTTCGGTTCCCACGCACACGGCGCGGGTGCAGGCGGGGCCCGGCGTCACCGCGCTCCCGGAGGCCCTGCGCGCCCGCCCGGGGCTGCCCGGCGGCCTGGGGGTCCGCGCGCTGGGGCAGCGGCCAGGCTGCGCGGGGAGGGTCCCCGGGCGCCGCGGGGCGTGGGGAGAAGCTGGGGGCGCGCCGGGCCGCGCGGGCAAAGGCGACCTGAAGTCGGGCCCAGCCCGCAGGTGTCCTGGGAACTCAGGGCCCTGCGCCCAGGGGCGTCGGACACACAGAGAGGGGGGTCCCCGGCGCCCCGCCACAGCGAGACCCCGCGAGAACCAGGACGCGGGACGGGGGGGGTGGCGTCCCAAGGCGGAGCGGGGAGGCGGCTGGGTTCCTGGAGGCGCCCCCACCCGCCCCCGGGGGCTCGGCGCTCTCAGGGGACCCGCAGGGGCGCCGGGGAGGGGGTGGCGGGAGGGCTCGCGCTTGGAAAGGGGGTCCGAGCTGGGGGGCCCCGAGTTCCCAGGGTCTCCCCCAGGTCCGGAGGAGGAGGAGGGGGCCGCCCCGCGCCGGAGCCAACTTTGCGCGCGGCGGCCGGGGTCTGGGAGGGGGTCCCGGGGGCGCGTTACCTGGGCACCGGAGCGCGGTCAGCGCCAACAGCAGCCCGAGCGGCGGCGCCCGGCCCGGGGGCGGCATGGTCCTCGGCTCCCGGGGGCGCGGGGGGCTACGCCGGGGCTGCGGACATGGCTCTTCCCGGGCGCGGGCGGCAGCGGGGTCCGGGCTCAGCGCCCCGCGCCCTCGCCGGCGGCCCCGCGCGTGGCCCGAGTGGCGTGGCCCCGGCCGCCGCCTCCACCGCCTCCACCGCCTCCGCCTCCGCGGCTCCTGCGTCCCGGCGCCCGTCCCATCCCGGTCCCGCCGCCGCCGCCGCGCCAGCTGCCGGCCGCCCCGGAGCCGCGGGGAGAGTGAGCGAGGCGGCGGCGAGCGCCCGGGGCGGGAGGGGCGCGCGGGGCGGGGCGCGAGGCCGGGGGCGGGGCCGCGGGAGCCGGGGCGGCGGGCGGCTGCCCGGTGATAGGCGGCGGGACGTGCCACTCCCCGGCGTCCCCGGGGGCGGGCGCAGGGCGGCGGGGGCCGGGGAGACCCGCGGGGAAGGGCAGGGGGGTCTGGGCGTAGTGGGGCGTCGCGGGGGGGTCCCCGTCGGGGCTGAGGGAGGCGAGGCGGGTCCCGGGATGGGGCCTTCGTCTGCAGGTGGCGGGACGGCGAGGCTGAGCGCGGGGGGGCGGGGGGGCCCGGGATAGATTTGGCTGCGCTCGGGGTGCCTGGGGGAGGGGAGGCCGGGATGGCCGCGGGGAGCCGGGGGTCCCTGGGTGGGGGGCGGGGCGGGGGCGATCAGGGGTCCTGGGACAGGTCTGAGGGGTCGTGGGCCGTGCACCCAGGTGAGACGCAGCACCCACCCATCCCCAGGCCTTTTATTTACTGGAGGGAAGAGCGCGAGGCGCAGTGGGGGCGAAGGCCGAGCGGGTCAGTGACCCCGTGGGGGGCAGGGCAAATGGGGGAGCAGAGGCAGAGAGGGGGACGGGGTGGCCGGATGCTTCTGGCCCGGGGCAGGGCCTCCGCGGGCTCCCGGGACCCTTCATCCAGAAACCCCAGCTCTTCCTGGGCGCCCACCCCACCCCCAACCCGGGCCAGGCACCCGGGCGTGGCTGTGCGGCTGGGCCAGGCCGGGCGTCCGGCCAGCAGCCCGCAGATGCCCTGAAAGTCGTCCCCACGGCTGCAAGCGCAGGGGGTCTGGGGATGGGGAGCGGCGGGGGGCGCCTGGGGTTGGACCCCGCCCACTCCCCAAGCCCCTCCCGCCAGCCCCCCCACTCCCCAGGCTCCGTTTTCCCGACAACGTGGGTCAAACTCTTCGCAGCCCGCAGCCCGGTCAGGAAGGCCGCGGGGCGTGGTGCGAGGGTGTCCGAAGGACGTCTGTCCGCAGCCTGGAGTCTTGGCCGAGCACCCGGCTGGCCCCGCCGCTCTCCAGCTGTGCACCCTGGAGAGGGCGGGCCATGTCCCTTCCCCAGCCTCAGTTTCCCCATCTGAGAAGCCGGCGCCCCAGCGGCCTCTGCCTGGGGTCCCAGGTCCTGCCCAGAAAAGTCCTGGCTACTGAGGAAGCGAGCTGTGTGAAGGGGACGCTGCGGACATGATTATCCTCATCATCAGCCATTATTTCCATGTATCTGGTTCCCCCGCGAGCCGGCCTGCGCCCCTCCCAGCTGGCGAGGGGCTGGCGGGCACCTGCCTCATTAGTACCGACAAGCTCATTAGCAGCGCGGCGCTCAGCTCTTCCGAGATGAAAGGGGGGAGACGGGGCTGGGGCAGGTGGGGAGGCGCAGGCCCCGTTAATTAGGAGAGATTCAGGGATTTTCCCAGGCCTGGCCGAGCCCCCCAGCCGGCACCCTGGCAAGGTCTGGGGTGCACCGAGACCCACATACCAGGCTGGGCAGTGGGTGGCCTCCTTGGGTCTGGCGTGGCCCCCACGGTCCCTTCCCTGTGAGAAAGCCCCGAAGCCCTAAGGCCTTTCTGAGGTCCCTCCCTCTCCCGCGCTCATGCCTGAGCCCTGGCCAAGCTGAGCACCTACTGTGCGCCAGGCCTGTGCGGGGTGAGGGTGGCAAGAACCACGCATGGAGTTCTCTGTGGCCGGCACGAAGGAGGATGCACACGCGTGTAGCTCATCAGAGGGGCTGCCACTGCAGGAACACGTGGGGTGTTCCTGCCACGGTGCCCACGTGTCTGACCGGCAGCAGGCCCGAGAAAGCTGGGCGTCTGTGACCAGAGACAAGTCCTTTTCTGGCATGGCGATGGGGTGGGGAGCCTGTGTGTCCCCCCCCTCACATGGGATCAGGCCTCCTGCTCCCCGCTCAGGACCAGCCCACAGAGGCACCCCATTTCTCAGGGCAGAGCTGGGGCTGGGGGCGGAGGCACTTCCACTCGCCTGCCTCTGCCAGCCGGTCCCTGGCTCATGGCCCTGCAGCCTCCCAGCCTCTGGGGAATTGCACACCTTGTCCCACCTGCACACTTTCGCCCTGGGGTCTCCTCTCCTCAACCCCCCCCCCCAGGTCTTCCCAGGCCCACTCCTTCTCCCTCCAGGTCTCAGCTCAAATGTCAGCTCCTCCGGGAGGCCTTCCCAGATCACACCAACTGAAATAGGCACCCCCACCACCCCCACAGCCAGCCCCGCCTAAAGGTCGAGTGTCAACCTATGAACCAGGAGGTCAGGGTTCAATTCCCAGTCAAGGACACATGCTGGGGTTGCAGCTGATCCCCAGTAGGGGGCGTGCAGGAGGCAGTCGATGCTTGATTCTCTCTCATCACTGGCGTTTCTGTCTCCCTCTCCCTGCCTCTGGAAATCAATAAAAATACATATTAAAAAAATAAAAATAAGACGTAGCCCCCTCCCCCTCGCTCTCCAGCCCTGTCCATGGAAGTGCTGCTGGACAGAGGGGAGGTGGATGGACAGGCCTCTGGCCCCCCAGGTTGAAGATGCTGAGCCAGGAGAGGGACGGGATCCGAGGGTGCCCTCACCACCTCAGGGCTGTGTGACTTTGGGCAAGCCCCTCGCCCTCTCTGAGCTCCTCTGCAAGCGGAAATAACAACCCCAGCCCCGCCTCTCCTCCCCCTGCCCCCTGATTGCATGAAGACGTCCGCATATTAACAATCTACATCTAAGGCAAGTGTTTCTGGCGTGGACATGAGCAGGGCAAGGCCTGCCCTGATCTTGAAGGGCTGCTGGGGGCAGGGGGGTGGCGGCGCTGGCAGCAACGACCTAGGAGAACCCCAGGGCGGGCGGAGCGGGCCTCTCACTCCCACCCTCTCCCCCTCTCCCCCCCAGCGATCCCAGAGCCCCAGCCCCACTCCCCTTGGGTACGGAGAGGGACCCCGAGGCCGGGAAGGGCCTGCCCCCGCCCAAGGCCTCGGCGGGGTGCTGGGCTCCACCCTCCAGGCAGCTGCCCTCCCGCGCGCCCTCCCCCGCCCCTCGCTGCGGCTCAGCCCACGCGCGGGGCTACACACGCAGGGCGACACTGCCATCGCGTGGCGGTCGCTGGTACTGCGGGCCCGACCTGCGCTGCAAAAGAAAGGGGGAACCTGGAGGGGTGGGGGTCCGAGGGAGAGTCGGGGGGCCAGGCAAAAAGATCGCCCCTCCTCCCCCAGCGCGCAGAGGCCTTGAGACACCCCTTTATCGCTGCACCGACCGCCCTCCCGGCGCGCAGGCCGCGACCCCGGATGTGACCCTCCCCTTGGATGGATGCTCCTTGCAAAGCCTGCGGGCAGCCTTCCTGCAAACGCCCGTTTAGCTGAACCTGAACGAACGGCCGCTGGCACTCTCGCCAGGGACTAGAATCCACTCAAATCACCTTTCCACCACCCCGATAACGGGGGGGGGGGGGGGGGGCCCTCCCGAAACAGCGTGGAGCTCACCTTCCTGGCAAGCAGGAGGGAGACGGTTCCGCTCACCTGGCCTCCTGGACCCGTGTGGAGGGAGCCCGGCTCCTCCAGGGCAACCACTCTGGGGAGGCCCGGCCTCAAGCCTCCTCCTCTCTCTCTCTCTCTCTCTCTCCTTCTCTCTGTCCCTTTTCCCTACTTTATTTTTCTGCAGAACAGCTGTGACTACCTGGGGCCGAGTGTGCAGAGAGAGACACTACATCCCTGCTCGTCTCCTGCCCGGGAAGGTCAGCCTGTGCCTTGGTCACCAAGCAGCCCGCTGGGCACAGGGCAGTGACCAGTAAACCGTGATTGGATGGACGGATGGATGGACAGACGGATGGATGGACGGATGGGATGGATGGAACTCAGGGCTGGACAAGAGGCCCAGGGGTGGGGTTTGGGAGCAGTCTGGTCCATGTGGCTCAGAAGGTGGCGCACGGGTGGATTCCCGGTCAGGGCACAGGCCGGGTTGTGGGCTCCATCCCCTGTGGGAGGCGTGCGGGAGGCGGCCCATCCGTGATTCTCTCTGGTCGTTGATGTTTCTCTCTCTCCCCCTCCCCCTGCCTCTAGGAAATCAGCACAAATCACTATATCTGTTAATGTGCTGGAAGAGCTGCCTTTGGGTGGTGAGCTCACAGGCGAGGGACAGATGAGGCGCCCTAGCGCTGTGCCCTGGCACCTAAGGCAATCTTATTAACCCGGGTCACCCCGATAAACTTCATCTTCAAAAGGGGGGGATCGTGTGCCGGAGCATTTAAAGTGGAAACAGAAGCACGAGGAACCAGGAGTGCCACGGCGTCGGGCACGACCCCCCCCCCCTCCGCGGGCTCCGCCCCGTCTCACCCGCGTTCTGTTGTGAGGAAACACACCCGACATAGACTGTGCCCCTGGCGTTCCGTCCATGCACGGGGCTGGGACCGCCCCCGCCACCGGTTCCAGAACATTCTCCCCCCCACACCGCCCCTGCCCGCCCACCACACGCTGGCTGTCCCTGTGGACGTGGCCTCTGCAGGGCCTGTCCTTATAAACAGGACATGAAGCCAGGGGTCTGTGTCCGGCTCCTTGCACTGAGTAGGGCCTTTTCAGAGTCCCGACGCACTGGGGTTCGAACCAGCAGGTCACGGCCTTTTAAAGGGGGACAATACACCCCCTGTAGGTGCGGGCGTGGGCGAGTCCTCGCCGCAGCACCCCTTTCCTTCTCCGCTCCTCACAGACAGCCACTGGCTTTGAGACAGAGGAACTGAGGCGCGGGGAGACGGAGCCATCTCCCCTTGGTCGCACGGCCGGCCGGACAGGGGCGGAAGGAACCCCATCGGACCCCAGGCCTTTGGTTGCCAGGGTCCCTCAGCCTCTGTGCAAGCCAAGGAGAGACCCCGGGACACGGGCTGCCTGTCCCTGCCCAGCGGCCCCACCCCACCCCCCGCAGTGTGAGTGGCAGCCTCAGCCGCTGGAGTGCAGGGGGGCTGTGGGGGGGCTGCTCTCCTGCTGGCCTCTGGGCACCCTGCACCCTGTGCCTGAGGTGTGGTGGGAGGGCCTCGGTGTGAGCCTCCCACCCCGAGGCGATGCCCGGCCCTGCTATTGGGACACACTGACCCACAGCAGCTGGTGGGTGGAGGTGGGGCCCGGAGCCCAAAGGGACCCGATGCGAGGCACCTCAGAGCCCCCCATGCTGAGCTGCGCAGCCTGGGGGGGGCGCCCCCAGTTTAGCGAGCCCCCTTGGACCCACACTACCCACAGGCACCGCAGTGACCTTGACCTTTACCAGTTCATCAGGCCTGAGCAGCCGCCTGAAGTGGGAATGGCTATTAGTTGCGTAAGAGCTAGCTAGTGTGGGAAGACGAACAGACAAGACAAACAGGGGTGCAACTGCCGGTGAACGGGCCGTGGGAGGCGCCTTCGCACACACGTGACTCCTGGGGCCGAGGTCAGCCCCCCTCACAGGGCCGCCGGTCCCCCCAGGAGCCCCTCGTCCTGCTGCAGCTCCAGGCTGCTGGGGGGGTTGGGGGGGCACCTGCCGCGGAGGGAGAGGCCAGAGCAGCCAGGAGAGGCCCGGGGCAGCTGACGCCTGGGAAGCTGGTTACATAAGAGGCTGCTGGGAGGGAGGCCGCCTGTTTGGGTATTTTCCTCCACAAAGGGGGGGGGGGGGGAGAGAGAGAGAGAGAGAGAGAGTAAACTGCCCTCCTCACACTTGACTCATTCGTTCTTCGGCCACACGTGTGTTAGCCCTACTGTGCGCCAGGCACTCCCATAGGTGCTGGGGTGGCAAGGGCATCAGACCAAACTCGCTGCTCGCAGGAAGCTGGCACTTGTGGGGGGGAGACCAGAGGCTGTGAACGGGCAAGTCCTGAGTCACAGGCACAAGGGAGGCATAGTGGGCACCGTGGCCATGGAGCCGGCACCCCTCGCCCCTCAGCCGGGAGAGGGGGGCAGCAGGGTGGCGGGCGCTGCGCTACTGGACGATGGCAGAGCTCAGGCTGCTGAGAGGCGCGAGGCCGCCCCGCCTGGGCCCGGAGAGAGAAACATCCGAGGGAGACACATTGGTCAGCTGCCTCCTGCTGGGGACGGAGCCCACATCCCGGGCATGTGCCCCGACCTGGGTCCAGCCAATGGCCGTGTGGTGCAGGGGACAGAGCCCAACCAACTGAGCCACACCGGCCAGGGCTGGGAGGCCGTCCCAATGGATGGACACACGTCAGACCGCAGAGTAATCAATTGCCATGGACGTTTCCCAGGCGCCAGCCCTGGCCTGAGCTGCGGCCTCCAGTTAGATGGGGGGGGGGGGGCAACTCATGTGTCAGGAAAGGTGAGCCAGCGCCAGGCCGGCGCCCCCCTGGCTGAACCCGCAGCTTTGAAGGAGCGAGTTGCTTCCACCACCACCACACCCCTAACCCCCCCACCCCACCCTCCCGGCGGTGGCAGTGGCGGTGCAGGCAGCTGCCCAGGACGGCCAGGGACGTGGGCATCCTCACATTTCCACGCGTGGACGCGGTTCTGGGGCTTCCCCTCTCCCCGCACGGGCGCGCCCGAGCAGGTGGCACATAATTGCCTTCATGTTCCGCCCGGCACGCGCGTGTCCATGGCCGCGGCGCAGATGTGACAATTCTATTAGGGCCGGTGTCTGCATGGCTGACCCTGCAAATTGAATCTCAGGGGTCAGGCCTTCCGCCCGCGGCGAGATTCCACGTTCCCGGCGCGGGAGGGCCTGGGGGGGGGAGGGGCAGCCTGAGCCCAGGCAGCGCCCGGCTGTCCCTCCCAGGAATAGATGGCTGGGGGGGCGCATAGCGGGGTCCTGCCGTCCCCACCCCAGGCCCAGCCCGCGTCCTGCCTGCGCAGCCGGCGCCCCACCGAGAAAACACGCGAGGCCGCGGCGCGCACACGCACGTGTTTATTGCACTGCCTCCCGGGGGCACCTCCCCTACGGGCGTGGAATCCGGGAGGAACGGGGTTCAGAACAGTCCTTCGCTGCGCCCCGTTTAGAGGACACGAAGCGAGCAAAGCGCCCAGCTGAGCAGGAAGAACCGCCGCCGCCCGGGGCGCCCGCAGGAGGGACAGCAGTTCCCCCGGCGCCCGGCCCGCGCTCCGGGCGGTTCCCCTGAGAGTCACCCGTTCAGTCCGTTCAGTCCGTGCAACGAGGCCCGATGCGGCCGGGAGGGAGCGGACCGCCTGCCCCGAGGACCAGGAGCCCGCGCCGGGGCCCCGAGTACCGGGAGGCGCAGATCCGCACGCGAACAGCGCGGAGGGGCCGCGGGGGAGGCCGAGGGGGCGCGGGCCGAGCACTTGCGCACGGACGGACCCTCCACACACACAGCCCGCCCGGCCGCGCCCCGGCCTCCAGGGCAGGTCCACGCAGACGAGGCCCCCCAGATGGAGGGCGGGTTCCTCCGCGCCTCCAGCCCTGGCGGTGCCCGTCCTCAGAAGCCCTGCAGCTCGGGCACGTGGCGGTACAGCTCCAGGGCCTCGGGGTTGGAGAAGGCGCCGAGGTGGTCCACGGCCTTCCCCGCGATGACCTGCTTCACGGCCACCTCCACCTTCTTGCCGTTGAGGGTGTACTGCGGGGGGGGGGGGGGGGGGGGCAGCAGGCGGTTAACCCCCGGGGAGGAGCCCCTCGCCCCGCGCATCCCACCCAGAGACCAGCCCAGCCCGGGCCTGACGGGCCCAGCACCCATGTCCGGGCCCAGCACCCATGTCCGGGGCGCCGCTGCCGCCTCCTCCGTCCCACAGTCACCGAGAGCTGCGGGAGGGGGAACGCCGGAGCGGTGGGGCCCAACCCCGCGGGACCAGAACGGAAAGGGCTGTGGGCACCGTTAAAACCGGACAAGCCCCGGTGAACACGGGGAGGGCGGGGACGGGGAAGCAGCGCTCGGAGCCGCCACACACAGCAGCCCGGGTGCTCCCCCCCCCCCCCATCCCCCCCCCCCCCCCCCCCCCCCCCCCCCCCCCCCCCCCCCCCCCCCCCCCCCCCCCCCCCCCCCCCCCCCC